>SJYA01000052.1:632910-655804 GCA_006410615.1 Neotragus moschatus | reverse complement strand
AGAGTTGACTCATTGGAAAAGACTCTGATGATGGTAGAGATTGGGGGCAGGAGGAGAAGGGGACGACAGAGGATGAGATGGCTGGATGGCATCACTGACTCGATGGACGGGAGTCTGAGTGAACTCTGGGAGTTGGTGATGGACAGAGGCCTGGTGTGCTGTGATTCATGGGGTCGCAAAGAGTTGGACACGACTAAGCGACTGAACTAAACACTATACACCTGGTCCCATAAGACTGTCCTTCAAATGCCAACTGCAAGTTCAAGTCTCTGGCATTCTGACCTACTGGCTATAAAATGGGGGATCCCACAACCTTCTCCTTAACTTAAATAATTTTCTAGAATGGCTCTCTTACTATGTTACTGATTTATTATTAAAAGATACAATTTAGGAACAGCCAGATAGAAGAGACCCACAGGACAAGGTCTGAGAGAGGTAAGCAGAGCTTCCATGCCCTCTCCAAGCACACTACCCTCCCAGCACCTCCTCTCCATCCTGAAAGCCCTCCAAATCTCTTCAGTGACAGGCTTTTATAGAAGCTTCATTAAACATGCACAGTTGATTAAATCATTGGCCACTTTGATTGAACTCAATCTCCAGCCCCCTTTCCCCTCTTTAAAAGGGGTGAGGGGTGGCGCTGAAAGTTCCAACCTCTAATCACATAGTCAGTTTCCCTGGCAACCGGTCCCCTATCCTTAAGGGCTGCACAAAAGCCACCTCATTAATGTAAACTAAGGTATGGTTGAAATGGGCTTGTTATGAATAACAAACATTGTTCCTTTCACCCTTACCAAAGCCAGGTATTATAATAAGACATTCCTATTATTCTCATCACTTAGGAAATTACAAGGGTTTTAGGAGCTCTGGCCTGAAACCAGGAACAAAGATGAAATATATATTCACAATATCACAGTTCGCATATATTTTTAACTTAGTGATAGGTTCTATGAAGAAAATTAAATCAAGATAAGATTTAATTTTCAAGTTAAGAGGATTGGTGCATTACTGTTAAATTTTAGAACTTTGGGGACTAAGGAAAAATGCTGAATACCTACAGAGAGGAAAAACTGGTTACCTCTAATGGTCCAGGAATCATACTGGCATCTGCGGAGTAGCGCACTCCAAATCCTGGGGAAAAAGCAGTTTAAAGTGGGTGCGATTTTTTGCCATACTGTCAAATAAATATACAGGAGGGAGAAAGAAGCTTTCAGCTATCTGATGACTCAGAAATTTTACCTCTATAAAAATGAGGAGGTAAATAAAGAAAGAGGAGAAAGGTGACACAGAAACCAGTGAACACCACAGAGGAGAACAGTGAAGGGAGTGAAGTCCCAGAATGATAACTGCATGGGAGCCCTTAGAGAGTAACTGCCCCAGATTAAAGGAGAGGGAGACTCCAGGGAGAAGTGAGAAGGGAGTGAGGAAAGGAAATAACTGGGAAAACACTGAAGATCTGGTACGGGTACTTGGGGTGGTGGGGATAGGGTGGGGAGAGAGAGGGAGGGAGAAGAGAAAGCGGGAAGTGGGAGAGAAGGAGATGAAGGGAAAGAGAGTCTATTCGCCTAAACGAACTCTAAGAAAATCTTCCTCTCAGTGTCACCCTGATTACAACATGAAACCAATAGAGAAGGAAATTTAATTCTAATGTATTAGTCCATTCTGTGGTGAATAATGTTTACAATATTAAGCAACTTATATCACTGGCCCTCAATNAAAGAGAGTCTATTCGCCTAACCGAACTCTAAGAAAATCTTCCTCTCAGTGTCACCCTGATTACAACATGAAACCAATAGAGAAGGAAATTTAATTCTAATGTATTAGTCCATTCTGTGGTGAATAATGTTTACAATATTAAGCAACTTATATCACTGGCCCTCAATGTTCAGAATCACTCCACAGATTGATCCTGGTAATGTTTCAAAATAGATTATAGAATTTCAGGGAAAATACTGTCAACCTTGACAACATAAACATAAAGGTGCAGGTAAGGGAGAAATGAAAGACATGGTGGGGGTGTACATGCTCCTATGTTACAAAAAGAGAAATCAAGAGAAATGCCCTGATTATTTTAAAAAAGATTATTTCAAAGTGTGTTTAAAGATACTTTCTACCACCAATAGAACAAGAAATGTAGATCTAAGTGTGCAGTACTAAATTTCTGAGCTCACCGAGGGAGAGAGTGTAATAGGGTGAGAATACAGGTTGCAGAGAGGTGTGAAGAGGTGAGGGAGGTGTAAGTGAGAAAAGCCCCACCAAGAAGTCAGTGCAGGTACACCTTGGAGATACCGCAGGTTTGGTTCCAGACCACAAGAAAGCAAATGTCGCCACAAAGTAAGTCACAAGTTTTTTGGTTTCCTGGTACATATGAAAGCCACGAAAGCTAGACTGTAGTCAAATAATCTGGCCTGGAAGGTGGCTCAAGAATCTGTCTGCCAGTGCAGGAGATGCAGGAGATTTGGGCTGATCCCTGGGTCGGGACGATGCCCTAGAGGAGGGCATGGCAACCACTCTAGTATTCCTGCCTGGAGAATCCCCATGGACAAAGGAGCCTGGCGGGCTACAGTCCACGGGGTCGCAAAGAGCTGCACATGACTGAGTGAGTGAGCACGCACATACTCTATTAAGTGTGCAATAACATTATGTCTAAAAAACAATGTATACACCTTAGTTAAAAAATACTGCTAAGAGATGCTAACCATTATCTGAGCCTTCAGTAAGTCATAATATTTTTATAATAATAACATCAAAGATTACTGATCACAGATCATAGTAACAAATAATAATGAAAAGTTTGAAATTCTGTGAGAATTGCCAAAAAGTGATAGAGACACATAAAGTGAACAAAGGCTGTTGGAAAAATGGTGCCACAAACTTTGAATTTGTAAAAACAGAGTATTTGAGAAGCAAGAAAATACTCTGGGTCTCTAAAGCTGATAGATGAAATAATAAAGGATAAACATTATTTAGAAGTTTTAAAGTGACTTGAAAAATAAATAAAGAACAAATTATTAGAAGTAGTTGCCTCTGAGGAGGAAGGCTAGAAGAGAGGGTAGTGTTATGGGTTAAGTTATTTTTAAGTAAAAAGCTCATTTACATTTTTAATTTTTACCCATGCCATGTATTTCTACAACAATACAAATTAAAGGGAAACTATGACAGTAGGATAAATATCAGATTTTCCCATAGAGATCATTTATCTTTTTTTTAATTTTGATTGTTAAGGGATTAACTCTCTGGAAAACTCATTCTCTCAAGAACAGATAATTAAAATTGTATGGTATCTAGTATTTCTAGTCTTCTCATGGACCCATTTATTGATTAAAAAAATATATATTTGGGAGGTGACTACCACTATAGGCTTACTACTTAATCTTCACTGTTTGTTGTTAGTTTCTTAAAAAAAAAAAAGGTTTTTTTAATCTGTCTTCTTGTCACTGCCCCCTAAATATTCTCCACAGAAATTTTTTTAAAAGGCTCAGATCTAGACATCAGAGATATGAACTGTTAATGGGGTAACAGCATCTGAGAGGAAGAGTAACGGACTCCCAGGATGTCCATATCCTAATCCCCAAACCTTTAAACATATCATATCACATGGCAAAAGGATACAAGCAGATGTGATGGAATTAAGGATTCAAAATGGGAAGATTACACTGGATTATCTGATTGAACCCAATATAATTATGAAGATCCTTATAAATAGAAAAGGAGAGTAGGTGAGTCAGAGAAAGAGAGGTAATAACTAAAGCTAAGTTTGGAGTGACAGGAATGCTAGCCAAAGACCAAGGATATGGGCCGAATCTAGAAACTGAAAAGGTAAGGAAATCATTCTCCCTGTCTCGGTCTGTTTGGGTTGCTATAACAAAAATACCAGAGACTAGGTGGTTCAAACAATAAACAGTTATTTCTCATAGTTCTGGAAGCTAGGAAGCCCAAGATTAAGGGGTTCAGCAGGTATTAGTGAGGATACCTGCCTCCTGGTTCACAGATGGCCCTTGTGTCCACATTTGGTGGAAGCGGGTAGGAAGCACTCTGGGTTTCCTGTTACAAGGGCACTGATCCCTATTTTTGAGTGCTCCAACTTCATAACCTGATCACCTCCCAAGGCCTGATGCAATCATACATGGGATTAGGATTTCAACATATGAATTTTGCGGGACACAAACATTGTAGCACTCCCCTAGAACCTCAAAAAGAAATTGCAGCTCTGCTAACACCTTGATTTTGAACCTATGACCTTTAGAAGTGTAAGATAAAAAATGTGTGCTAATTTAAGCCACTAAATTTGTGGTAATTTGTTAATAGTAGCAATAGGAAACTAACACACTTGTTGATGACTTATTAATTTTTTTTTTATAGTGACATACTAAGGCATCAGTGATGGGAAGAAAAAAGTGTTAGTTGCTCAGTTATGTTGACTCTTTGTAATCCCATGGACTGTAGCTTGCCAGCCTCCTCTGTCCATGGAATTCTCCAGGCAAGAATACTGGAATGGGCTGTCATGCCCTGCTCCAGGGGATCTTCCTGACCCAGGGATAGAACCTGGGTCTGCCACATTACAGGCAGATTCTTTACCATCTGAGCCACCAGTGAAGTCCCACAGCATCAGTAGATTTTGCTACAACAGTGCAATGACTACACTCATTTTCATAGCATTAGGTATAAGATTGTTTTTTTTTTAAAAACTAGATTACTGTATAAGGGATATATATAATTTGAATGAAGGTATCTTTAAAATCCCATTTAAAGGATTTATTTTGATCCTAGTTCCACAGTTAGCAAAGCCAATGTCTAATCAAGTAAGCATGATGCTTTCTCACTACAGTTGTACAAAAGCACGTAGAAGCCTCATCACTTACAAACAATATGTTCCTGGCTTGATGCAAATTTAAGTTAATTTCTAGAATGTTGCCAACATTGGCTGATTCTTCTGCTTTGTTTTCATTCCAGTTTTCATAATTTATCTTTCTAAAATTAGGTTGGTATAACTTAACTGGCCACATTAATTTCTTAACAAGGAAACTGTGTGTGGTAGCACAAAGGTTTTTATTATGAATTGGGCTAATCTCAATGTCTCAGAACAAAATGTTAGGAATTCCTTTCAAATGGCTGTTGCTGTTTTGCCACTGCTGATTGCTATTTAAATACAATTTTTGTCCTTTTGCTTACAGTAGTTACAGACCTCAAAAATACCATAATTCTGTATTCAAAGACCAAAGAAAACAGGTAATATGAAAAAAGTTCAGCTAGAGTTCATATAGCCAAGACTTTTCTATACTGAGAATTATTTTCTTTCATAGTGTCTAGGATAAATTATTTACTTCCATAATCAGTCACATGTATTTTGAAATAGCCTGTAAGAACCAATTAATTATACTAATTAATTTATTTGGATAGGTTTCATCCAAATCAAAAAGAGAAACCTTTTTAAAAGGCTTTTTAAAGACTGTCCTTTTTTAAAGGTCGGTTAGCAGGTGTGAAAGAGGTGTTACTTCAAGAGAGAAAATATGACAATCAGAAGAGAAGATATGGCTTAGTAGGTCTTAACAAGCCCGGTAAGAAATTTTAAATTCTAAAAGGGAAAAAAGATTTAGAAGTTATTTAGAGATTTGAATAATACTAAAATTGAACTAGGAAAGTCATGGTAATGGCCATATAAAAACGTAAGTCAGGACTAGAGAAGAAAAATAAGCAATGTTGGACCTGGGATCTGGTAGAAGGCAAAAGGTTGCTCTACGCTTGTGTAAATTTCTATGCCATGTAGTCTTTTTTTTTTTTTTATTATTTTAATAAGAGGAAGTAAAACTAAACAACTAAGTGACATCCATTCTGGCATAATGGTATCCTCTGCTAACCTTTTCCGAATGAGCTATGTACACTGACCTCTCAAAGACTTATGTTTCATGGCTTAACAAGATCCTGAATAATGGGATATTTTTCACTTGTGCTGTAACACTAACTATATTACATGAAATAACAGGTTAAATTAACACAGGCTTTCTTTACTACTGACTTACAACTGATGGCGGAGAAATGGTCAACCGTGCTTTCTACTCATACTTATCAGTGGAAGGCAGAAAAAAAGTCATGACTAATTATAGAAGATGAAGCAAAGAATTATTTTGATCAGATGAGGTTAAAGGCTAACCCAATACTTTAAACTGAAATGGGAACTAGCAGACATTATCCTGGGTTTTATATATTACTCAGTACACAATGTCCAGCTCTAACGCAGAGCTGGAGGAAGCACGTCTAAAGGAAGCAGGATGGCCACATAATACAATCCCTCTATCGTTTCCCGGAACACATATATTCCCCTCCTAAGGGGAAGTCTTAGGAAGAAGTCTCCCACCTAAGTGCTGATCAGGCTTAATCCTACTTGAAATATGAAATAAGATTCTATCCCACAACTGTACTGCAGGAAATAAAGCTGCTCTTGATTAACAGTACAGAATAAAATAGTGGGAAATGCTTTTACCACAGTACTCCTAAGAGAAAAAGAATGATGGCTTTCTTGCCACAGAATGTACATCAGATATCCTGTTGCTTCTTGGCAGATAATGGCTGTACAAATTTTTCCATATCTTTGGTTTTCTTTCAGTGTATTATGGTATTTGCTGAAATGCATTTTATACTTAAACCACCCAGTCAAAGTAAAATATATCCCTAAAAAACGAAACCATTAAATAGAATATAACATTAAATTAAATTTTCCCATTTACAAACAGAAAACTGAATTGATTTTTGGCAGTTCAGAGAGTAGACCAAAACGGCACTTCAGATGTACTATCTCTTACACTCCATGGTGAAATCCAAAAAGCTCTGTAAACTACAGCTCTTTTCTTAAGTTGATGGCAGATTCATTTGGCCTCAAAATTTGACCTAAATTGAAGTAAGGCTATTTGTGGTCAAGACTGAGCCCATGTGGTATAACCACTCAAACGTTTTGCTAAAAACATACAAAGTTTGATTAAGGGGTGCTGCCCCAGACCCTATCAAGGAAGGTGGGTGATACAATGCAACAAATGTGTACTATACCACTTCTTTAAAAAATCAGAATTCTGAAATACACCTGGCCTCAAAGATTTTTAATAAGATTTTTGGGCTTGTAGTTTAGATTCAAGTGAGTCACAAAGCAAAGCTAATTAGAATACTTTCTATACTGTAGCGATATGATAAACTAGACACACAGTTATTTATTGAAAGCTTAATTATTTAAGTAAATCACTTAAATGCTAACTTTAAAAGGCATCAAATAGGCAAATCTGCACTCTATATGCAGAATCCAACAGTATTTTCTTATTCTAATGTAAATTAAGAAAAAAGCTGAATTATTTTGTGTTCTCTCAATATACCAACAGTTCTTCCCCATCACCCCCTCCCAAATGCAATATGACTTACATGTTTGTATTTTTGAAAGAACACTTTGCACAATCAACAATAAAGCCATTTTTTTTAGGAGTTCAGTTTGCAATTTTTTTTTCAGTGATTTTCACTGAATTTCTCTGTCCTTGAAAGACATGCTTAGAGAAAAAACAGAGCAGAGAGCCAGAAAAACAAGCCCAGAGAGATTTATAATATCGGCTTAGAAACAAGGCAAGAACATGTCACTTTCCCAGCAAAAAAAAAGAGAGACCACCTTTATATTTCCAGACTACCAACAAGTAAAGTATAATGACCAAAGAAACAGAAAGAAAAATGATTATCTGATTTTAACATTTGAAGAAAAAAAGTATCACCTTAATGAAAAAATAACTTCAATGACCTTTAAAAACTAAAAACAAAGAAAAAAACCCTGTAAGACATGTTGGAACCCTGACAGCCATCCAAGTATCACAGGGAGGGTATTTCAAGCCTACCAAACTTGAAACCGTGACACAAGGTGTTTTATTTTTTTCTCTGGCAAATCTGAGTATTAGAGAATGTTATTTTTACAAAGGGCTATTAAAACAATCTAAAACATTTTAAAAATATAAATTCTACTTTTCTGATTTATTCTTCTGGTCCTTGATTAGAAATGTGGCATTCCGCTGGAAGGGTCACTGTTAATTAGATCACTAAATCTGTTTTTTGCATTTAAAAAAAAAAAAAACTGAGCCCAAACTGCAGAAGAAAACAATGAGCACAGCAATACTGCCATCTTTTGACCAGAGCAGAAAAGTGATTTTTCTCCCCTTATACTAATTCCTTATGATTTACCATCAAGGGATAAACATATTTTTATATCTTCTTGTAATGGGTTTGAAGTACAGGCACAGCGTCTCCTACCACAACTGCCCATACAGAAGTAAAACCATAGATTCTATATTCTTGAAAATTCAGATTACAGCTAAACTCTACTGTGGTTAATACATTTAGTCCTCACATGTATATGTGCTCAGTCGTGTCTGACTCTTTGAGACTTTATGGACTATAGCCCGCCACGCTCCTCTGTCCGTGGGATTTTCTGGGATTGAACCTGGTCTCATGTCTCCTGCACTGACGGGCAGATGCTTCACCACTATCGCCACCTGGGCAGCCCCATATTTACTCCTCATCTTTCTTCCTGTCCTTTCTATCACCATTAAAGAATCAGGCAATGGAGAAGCAATCAGGTGAACTAGACCTAAAAAATCCCTAAACTGACACAATATTAGCAAGCCTGTTCCCTTCAACTTAGAAACTTCAGCATTACACATTTTTTTAACCAAGTTAGAATACAGTAATTTCAAAAACTTTTAACATCAATCTTGCAACTGGTCCCTTGTAAGCATTTAATATTCAAGTAAAGTTTCAGAAGTCCTATAAAAGTCTACTTTATGAGCCTACTTGCAACCTATGTGAAAAAGAAAAGCAGTTATCTAATTAGTAATGTGAAAAATACATAAAAACTACTGACAGTCACTGTATTAGTATCTTGTCCAAATTAGCATTTTGCCCAAATGACAAAAACTAAGTCCAAAACCAAAAAAAGGTGAATGCTTCCAGAGTACATGTATTCCTCCATGAGGAAATTCTCACTCTTTCTTTAGGATAGAATATTCCTTCATTAATGGGAACATGGATTTGGTCCAAAAATCAAATGAGATGCTGATTTCTATGTTAGCCAAATGAAGGACAAGTGACAAGCCAAATTAATAATGTTACCTTATGTTTATTGGATGCTTAACTTTAAAGAGCACTTCACACATGGAGTCTTAATAAAACCTTATGAAGTGTACAGGGTAAATCATCTGACCCAATTTATCAAATGAAGCGTCACGAAGACTCAGGGACTTGCCTGAAGTTACATAGCTAATTAACATAGCACAAAGCTGCCACACTAATCTAATACTATGAGAAGGACTGCAGGCTTTACCACTGCTGTATACCTTGAAGCAAAGTATCAGTTCAGTTCAGTTCAGTCCCTCAGTTGTGTCCGACTCTTTGTGACCCCATGAATCGCAGCATGCCAGGCCTCCCCGTCCATCACCAACTCCCAGAGTTCACTCAAACTCACATCCATCGAGTCAGTGATGCCATCCAGCCATCTCATCCTCTGTCGTCCCCTTCTCCTCCTGCCCCCAGTCCCTCCCAGCATCAGAGACTTTTCCAATGAGTCAACTCTTTGCATGAGGTGGCCAAAGTACTGGAGTTTCCGCTTTAACACCAGTCCTTCTGAAGAATACCCAGGGCTGATCTCCTTTAGAATGGACTGGTTGGATCTCCTTGCAGTCCAAGGGACTCTCAAGAGTCTTCTCCAACACCACAGCAAAGTATAATGATTGCTAAAATAAATATGGAATCTGGGGCAGTAAGAAAGAGGATGCCACATGCATACATTTTATTATCCCAATGTCCCAAATACTCATTGAAGGTAGAGAATAAATATGGACTTTTAGACACTTTTAATAAAAAGAAACTAAGAATTAGTAGGTCTGAAGCTATGACCTGAGAATCCTGGCTACCTGCTTCTTTTATAGAGCATACAACCTTCACCTATTAAAGTGTTATTGAACTGAATTTATGAGATCAATGAAAGCAAATACCTCCTTTTGGGACATAATTTGAATCTCTTCATCACAGATTTACATAAAAATCCTCATCCTGAAGAATTTTAACAAATTAGATTTAATGGTTAGAAACTCAAAGGCAGTTACTCCTTCATTAAAATTCCAAATCAGCTCAGTTCAGTCGCTCAGTCATGTCCGACTCTTTGCGACCCCATGGTCTGCAGCATGCCAGACTTCCCTGTCCATAGGGTTGGAGTTCCAGCTTCCCTGGAGCTTACTTAAACTCATGTCCATCAAGTAGGTAATGCCATCCAACCATCTCATCCTCTGTTGCCTCCTTCTCCTTCCAACTTCAAGCTTTCCCAGCATCAGGGTCTTCTCAGATGAGTCAGTTCTTTACATCAGGTGGCCAAAGTTTTGGAGTTTCAGCTTCAGCATCAGTCCTTCCAATGAATATTCAGGACTGATTTCCTTTAGGATTGACTGACTGGATCTTCTTGCTGTTCAAGAATAATTTGGTAATTATTCCAAATTCCAAAGAATCTGGTAATTCCTTTAACCAAATTTTGTTTCCATAATTCTAAATGGTAGATTAAAATATGTTTTCCTCACAAGTTACTGACAAAATGAGGAAAAAGGCACCATTGAAAAAGCAAGAGAGTTCCAGAAAACATCTATTTCTGCTTTATTGATTATGCCAATGCCTTTGACTCTGTGAATCACCACAAACTGTGGAAAATTCTTAAAGAGATGGGAACACCAGACCACCTGACCTGCCTCTTAAGAAATCTGTATGCAGGTCCGGAAGCACCAGTTAGAACTGGACACAGAACAACAAACTGCTTCCAGATTAGAAAAGGAGTACATCAAGGCTGTATATTGTCACCCTGCTTATTTAACTTATATGCAGAGGACATCATGAGAAACGCTGGGCTGGATGAAGCCTAAGCTGGAATCAAGATTGCCAGGAGACATATCAATAACCTCAGATATGCAGGTGACACCACCCTTATGGCAGAAAGTGAAGAAGAACTAAAGATCCTCTTGATGAACGTGAAAGAGGAGAGTGAAAGAGTTGGCTTAGCTCAACATTCAGAAAACTAAGATCACAGCATCCAGTCCCATCACTTCATGGGAAATAGATGGGGCAACAGTGGAATACTATTTTTTGGACTCCAAAACCACTGCAGATGGTGACTGCAGCCATAAAATTAAAAGACGCTTGCTCCTTGGAAGGAAAGTTATGACCAACCTAGACAGCATATTAAAAAGCAGAGACATTACTTTTCCAACAAAGATCCATCTAGTCAAACCTATGGTTTTTCCAATAGTCATGTATGGATGTGAGAGTTGGACTATAAAGAAAGCTGAGTGCCAAAGAACTGATGCTTTTGAACTGCGGTGTTGGAGAACACTCTTGAGAGTCCCTTGGACTGCAAGGAGATCCAACCAGTCAATCCTAAAAGAGATTAGTCTTGGGTGTTCACTGGAAGGAATGATGTTGAAGTTGAAACTCTAATACTTCGGCCACCTGATGTGAAGAGCTGACTCATTGGAAAAAACCTTTATGCTGGGAAAGATTGAGGAGGGGAGGATAGGGGGATGACAGGATGAGATGTTTGGATGGCATCACCGATTCAATGAGCATGAGTTTGCGTAAACTCTGGGAGTTGGTATTGGACAGGGAGGCCTGGTATGCTGTAGTCCATGGCATCACAGAGTCGGACATGACTGAGTGACTGAACTGAACTGAAGTTAAGAAGTTTATTTTTGCAATCACCTCACCACAGTATTTGATTCTGTCATTCATCCTCAGCTTCGAGAAACTTGCTCTCACTTTGTCTTCCTGGATACCGTTCTTTTTTTGTTCATCTCCTACTTCTCTGAGGTTCCCTTTTAGCTTTCTTATCTACCTTTCCTCTTCTTCCTATGCCTTAAATATCAGTCTTCCCTATAACTTTATCTTTGGTTTATTTTCCCCTAAAGTTAGATGTTTTACATATATTATTTCATTCAATCTTTCAATTAAGTTACTATTCTCACTTTGCAGATGAGGTAACTAAGTCAAGAGGGCTAGTTAAGCAGCTTTTATGAAACCAGTCTAAGTATCCAAACCAGGATTCAAATCCATGTAATAGCGCTATACAGCTCATGCTCTTAAACAGTTACCCTCAATACCTTCCTTTTCTTCTCACTCCAGAGCCAATGAATGACCAAATCCTATTAATTCTCCATTGACAATATCTTGCAAATCTGACCACATATTTATATTTCCTTCCCATTCACTTAGTTAAGGCCTTTGTCATCTACTTCTTATTATAAAATCTTCAAAGTGGTTTTCTTGCTGAAGGATTTTCCTTGTTAATTTTTTTTACATATGCCAATGTTATCTGATCAAAGAATTTCTGCCTGCAACAGACACTTCTAATTGTTCTTCAACATCTGTTCTCACTTCCTTCTGTAGTAATGAAATTTTTAACTGGGCACAGCAAAGGCTAATTTCTTAAAATGTCTTTCACTAAAGGTAGTCATATGTCTAAGTCTGACCCATTAGATGTGAATGGAAGGAAGTAAGGTGAAATGTGCTTTTTCTCCTTCCTACTAGCTGCAATGCAGATTAAACAGTAAGAGTTGGAATTGTCCCTCTGGACCATGAGATAGAAGATAGATAGGGCCTGGATTCCTGATGACTGCGGAGATCCCTGATGATTCTCTGCCTCATTTCTCTAGATGCTTAGTGAGTCTTAATGCTTAGATAAATTATTTTTCAGTTTACTTTTGAGCAGGTGAACTTTAATTCAAATTTCCAGATCCACTTCAAAGCTCACTTAGTCTCTGAAACCTTCACTGATTCGTATTTCCAGACTTATTTCAAAGCTCACTTAATCTTTGAAACCAAGTAATTCCTCCCTCTTATGATTTTCCTAAGCAATAAATTTTCAGCTCCTTGAAAACAGGATTTATGCTATATTCATTTTGTATGTTTTTATTTATAGCACAACTAGAAAGTATATTCTCAAAACATATTTTTTGAAATAAGTGAATGAATTAAGGTTACCTTAATTAAGAGGTGGGTCAACAAGAGAACTTTTCAGTGCAAAACAAAGGAATATACTGAATTACACCTAACTCAAAAATTCTGAGGGAGGGAAAAGCTCAAGCAATCTACAACTCTTGTGTAATAGAACAGATGGAAACTAAATAGAGGCCAGAAGGTTTATTTAGGAAAAATAATAAAAATAAAATCTTTGCTAACAAGTGATTTATAAGTTCACATCATTTCTTATAATTAGTAACAAAGATTTTTGCTCTTGCCAACAATAAATTTCTACAGAAAGTAAAACAGCCTGTTAACGAAGGTTGCTGCTGCTGCTGCTAAGTCGCTTCAGTCGTGTCTGACTCTGTGCAACCCCATAGACGGCAGCCCACCAGGCTCCCCCACGTCCCTGGGATTCTCCAGGCATGAACGCTGGAGTAGGTTGCCAAAGTTACTGCCTAGTAGTTGTGCTCTCATTTCTCATTGAGTGGAACAGTTAGGTAATGTTTAATAAGTAAACTTGTCTTTATAGAAAACTATGGTCATTATTTTAAAACTGAGATATTTGGTACCAAAAGTGCAGTAAAGATCTATTTAAAAACAAATTTTGACTCTGACACTCCCCTTCTAGTAACATAAGGGAAATTAACAAAGGAGGTAGGGGCAGGGGGAGAGGATAGGCAGTTTGATTTAAAAAGAAGAAAACAAACCTACTCTTTAAAAAATATATTAACCTAATTTGATGTACTAAGAGAAATACTTTAATTACTACAAACTTTAACAAATGGTCCTGGAGAAGGGAATGGCAACCCACTCCAGTATTCTTGCCTAAAGAATCCCAAGGACAGAGGAGCCTGGCAGGCTACAGTCCACAAGGTTGCAAAGAACTGGACATGACTGAGCGACTAACACACTTGACAAATGATAAAATCACACTTTTAACCAACTGTTGCTGCTGCTAAGTCGCTTCAGTTGTGTCCGACTCTATGAACTCCATAAAGCTTGTACCTCTAAGTTGTTCCCTCTGTCTGCCCTCCACCATAATGTTTAATTCCACTACATTTCATATCTTTTCTTTTGGGGATTTCCATTTCATTTACTTTTCCTTATCATTTCATATATTTTTTCCTATATCATACTGCTGGCTTCTAGTATTCCTTTCCAATTTTTATATTTTTGTTCCTTTTCAGCAATTCCCATTTCTTTCATTCTCCCACTGCCTATTTCTTATCACATCACTCTGTATCAGTTTACTACTTCTGCTGGCAAACAGCAGCCACAGCAAGAAAGTAAATATAAAAATCCCTACCATTATTATGTTCTACAGCGAAAGAAAGCATTAAGGTGAAAAGTTGAAGCTCATGTACAATCTATCACATAAATGTAGATGCAAAATTAAGTTTCAGGTACTGTAACTACCTAAAACAAAGATATTTCTAGGTTGATAGTTACCCAGTGCTATCATCAGTTTCAAAAGTATTATTTTACAAGCCTTCAGGGTAATCTTCACTGTGCTCAGAGTAAATAATCAAATATCCAGATATCAAACTGTTTATTATCAAAGAAGTTCTGTAAATTCAAGATAAAGAAATGTGATGGAGCTTGCTATTTCCAGAGACACCATACCCAGAAGCCATTCCTTTGTCAGCTTAAGAAACAAAACTGAAAATGCTGATAATTATCTCCTCTCTACTCAAAGTAAGTTTTTTCCTTAAAGAAGAGTTATTTTTAATATAATACCGGTAGAGCAGAGTAATGACACTAGACACTCCTGAAATAGATTATAAATGACAAGTTCTAACATATTTATTATCAATTTCTACTTGTACAAGATGTACAAGTTTAGCATATCTTCCCAACAGTTAATTACCTCACTATGGGTACGGAAGGGTGGGTTAGGAATTAAAATCTCTCTGCTAAGACTGAACATGAGGAATTTAGTTTTGTGCTGCTTAAATTAGAGAAGAGTGACAACAGAAGACATTAGGCCTGCCAAACTTTTAAGATAGGGTCTTTGATCTAATACCAGATACAGCCTGTTTACTCTTACAAAGAAAAAGTACTAAAAAGCTTTGAAGAAAACCACCAGAATTGACTTGACTTTGGCCCATGAGTAAATAGATTGCTTATCACTAAAAAAGAGTTTTTCAGACTTTTAATTAATTTTTTTTTTTTTTAGTAACAAGAAACTTCTTGAAATAAAATCCCACCAGTTTAATCAGATGGAAATACCATGGTTCTACTTGGATTTGCTGTGATGAACTAAGAGACTATCCTGGTCATTCCCCCTTCTTCCCTTAAGATGCTCCAAAAGCAATGCTATAGAACCCCTATATAGTTACAGAATAGAGTCTGAAAACCACAGTTCTGTAAATAATTCTTTGGAGGAAAACAACAGCTATCTGCTACTAAAGAACGAAATCATTTAACTCTTGCAGTGGTCGAGTTATAAAAGAATTAAAAGCCCATAAAGTTTACCAAAGGCATTTTAGTGACTCTATTTAGGTCAAAGGCATGGCAAGTTCAGATACCTGTAAGTAACTGTAGAATGATGGGAGGAAAAAGAGTCACAGGGACTCTTGATGGATAGGCTGGTCTAATCTTCCTTCTTCAGGAAGGAAGGTCAAATCCTTTGGATTATAAACATCATTGTTCACAGCAGAAAGAAGATTCAAAAGATTCAGCAGAGGTGAAAATAACACAGACCACCAAATGACAGAAATACTCAAATGACAAAGAAGCACTTCCTCCCAAGTCAAAAATAGCCAGGTCATTCTCAGCCATACTTTTCAAACAGTATTAAGAAATCTTGAGAAAAAAGCTTATATTTTTTAAATATAAAAATTTATGTGCTCCCATTGTCAAATACTTATTATATACTTATACTAAACTTATTTGTTCAGCTTTGTTTGATATCCATTAGAGGCTTTTCAAGTTATCAATAAAAAATAAGTTCTTGTTAACAGTGATATTTTACAAACTGAATCAACTATGATGAGTTAATGAAATGCTTAAGTATCACTTTATTTTGAATACCTTTCTGTCCTAACATAACCCACTGACAATCATTAGTCACCTTGAAAATTTCAACAACTTCCTAATTAGCTTTCCTTTGTGTTTGCACCCTTGTATACATCTACTATATGGAATTAATAATTCTAATATAAACAAAATCATGTCACTCCAGTATTAAAAATACTTCAGAAGCTCCTCACTATATACTTAACAGTTAAGTCATAGAATAAGCTATTCAAATTAAATATCATTCAGAAGCATAAATCATTAAAACAAATAGAAGCAGTACTGTCTAACTTACTTGGAGGAGGGCATGGCAACCCACTCCCTACTTTTGACTGGAAAACTCCATGGACAGAGGAGCTGAGCAGGTTACAGTCCATGGAGTCAAAAAGAGTTGGACACAATTGAGCATGCACTATCCAACTAAAGACTACATAGGGAGAATAGAACCCCACTTTTTTAATAGCCAAAACAGCATGCAGGTCAGGAAGCAACAGTTAGAACTGGACATGGAACAACAGACTGGTTCCAAATAGGAAAAGGAGTACGTCAAGGCTGTATATTGTCACCCTGCTTATTTAACTTATATGCAGAGTACATCATGAGAAATGCTGACTGGAAGAAACACAAGCTGGAAACAAGATTGCCAGGAGAAATATCATAACCTCAGATATGCAGATGACACCACCCTTATGGCAGAAAGTGAGGAGGAGCTAAAAAGACTCTTGATGAAAGTGAAAGAGGAGAGCAAAAAAGTTGGCTTAAAGCTCAACATTCAGAAAACGAAGATCATGGCATCCAGTCCCATCACTTCATGGGAAATAGATGGGGAAACAGTGGAAACAGTGTCAGACTTTATTTTGGGGGGCTCCAAAATCACTGCAGATGGTGACTGCAGCCATGAAATTAAAAGACGCTTACTCCTTGGAAGAAAAGTTATGACCAACCTAGATAGCATATTCAAAAGCAGAGACATTACTTTGCCAACTAAGGTCGGTCTAGTCAAGGCTATGGTTTTTCCAGTGGTCACGTATGAATGTGAGAGTTGGACTGTGAAGAAGGCTGAGCACGGAACTGATGCTGTTGAACTGAGGTGTTGGAGGAGACTCTTGAGAGTCCCTGGGACTGCAAGGAGATCCAACCAGTCCATTCTGAAGGAGATCACCCCTGGGATTTATTTGGAAGAAATGATGCTAAAGCTGAAACTCCAGTACTTTGGCCACCTCATGCGGAGAGTTGACTCATTGGAAAAGACTCTGATGCTGGGAGGGAATGGGGGCAGGAGGAGAGGGGGACGACCGAGGATGAGATGGCTGGATGGCATGACTGACTCCGTGGTCATGAGTCTGAGTGAACTCCGGGAGTTGGTGACGGACAGGGAGGCCTGGCATGCTGCGATTCATGGGGTTGCAAAGAGTTGGACATGACTGAGCGACTGAACTGAACTGAAGGGTTCTAAAGTTAGTAGGAAAACCAGTAACAAGACTTGTATGCTACAATAACATGTAGCAAATATATAAAGTGCAACTTTATATATGCAAATATATAAAGTGCAACTTGACTGAGCTACAAGGAAAAATGTACAAATTCAAATTATATAAACATCTCATTCAATAACTGACTGAAGAATCAGGGTTTGTTTTTAAGTAACACCATAAAAGATTTGAGTGACAAAATTAACAAATTTCACTGAATGAACATTCATTTTATTGAAATGAACATGTCACTGAATGAATAGTATAGAACACAGTACTAATGAAGAAATATAAAATTCACATTCTTCTCAAAGCACCATAAAATATATTCATAAAAATTGACCTAAAGCAAGTCAAAATAAATTTCAGAGAGCTGATATAACATATGCTTCCTTATCATAATAAAAATAAGAAAATAATAAGAAAGGCAGCCAGAAAATCTCCATATGTTTGGAAATAGAAAACAGACTTACAATAAAAAAGATGAACAATGTTTTGACTACTGGATCCTGATAAAAATTTGACAAACCTCAGGTAAGATTAACAAAAATAAAAAGACGACATTATTATAAATCCTACAAATATTAAAAAGATAACAAGGAGATATTGTGCACAGTTCTATGTTAGTAAGTTTGTAGACTTGGGTGAAATGGGAAAATTACTAAAAACATAAACAAAAACAAAACCCCAAAACTCATGGAACTGAGTCAGGAAGAAAAAAAAAAACTTAAAGAGTCTTATAACCATTAAAGAAGCTCTATCAACATTAAAAATTCATCGCACAAAGGAAACTCCAGGCCCATATGGCTTCAATTGGAGATTCTGCCAAACATACATGGAAAAAAAATAATAATTGCAATGTTACATAAAATATTCCAGAGTATATAAATGAGCCCACTATTCAATTTATTTTATGTGGCTAGTATACCCTTGATTCCAAACTATAATACTATTTTAAGAATAAAAAATTATAGGTAGTCTCACTTATGAAATAAATAGAAAAATCCTAAGCAAAATTATTATCATACAGATTCTAGAAAAATTACATATATATATATATATTTCTACATAATACATAATGGTGTAAGTTTTGTTGAAAATCCAAAAGAATCTAAAGACAAGTTTTTAGACTTAGTAAATTTACCAATATTGTGAAATAAAAGAAAATGTCTAAACTCTACAAATTAGTAGACTTAATGTAATCCCCAAATTAAAGCCAATGATGGTAAAATAAGGCCTACAAATATAAAAAATATGTATCTTTCTAAGGAACATACAGAGTATGGAATTCCAGAGAAATGAAACAACAGACCATGAAAATATGAAAACACACACTGGGGAATTTCATAGATGGTGGCTCAGACAGCAAAGAACATGCCTGTGACGCAGGAGACCCAGGTTCTGTCCCTGGGTCACGAAGATCCCCTGGAGAAGGAAATGGCNAAATATAAAAAATATGTATCTTTCTAAGGAACATACAGAGTATGGAATTCCAGAGAAATGAAACAACAGACCATGAAAATATGAAAACACACACTGGGGAATTTCATAGATGGTGGCTCAGACAGCAAAGAACATGCCTGTGACGCAGGAGACCCAGGTTCTGTCCCTGGGTCACGAAGATCCCCTGGAGAAGGAAATGGCCACCCATTCCAGCATTCTCACCTGGAGAATTCTATGAACAGAGAAGTCTAGCAGGCTACAGAATCTAGCAGGCTCCTCAGGAGTCACAAAGAGTTGGACATGACTAAGCAACTACCACACTACAAAACGTAATCCCAAACAAAATCTCAACAAGTTGTTTTTCAGGAAACTTGACAAGCTGATTCTAAAATATATAAGAAAGGTGTATGAGAACACAAAAGACCTCAAATAGCCAAAGCAATCTTTATAGAAACTTGAGGCAAGGATGGTGACAGTTCTTCCCTATGATTAATGCTGTCTTTGTGTCCTGGTTAGAAAGTCTGTCCTTTTTCTAGTACTCTGAATTTGACCTCTGTCATAAATCAAATGTCCACATTAACATGGACCAAACTTTATTCTACTTAATTGCTTTACTGATCCTCAAGCTAGTGCTACATTAACTTAATTACCATAGTATTTGTATCCTAATATGTAGGTACAAATCATACCCCATCATAAAGAAAAGAGATACCATTCATTGACTGCATTAGCTGCTTCTCTCCTTGTTTCAAGAGACTCAGGTACATAGGTGGAGACAACCTGAATTGTTCACCCAGAAAATGGCCTACCTGCTACCTTGCTGGGTAGGTTAGGGGGAGATCTCTTTTATAGAAACTTGAAACATAGATATAATAAATTATATAAAAAGTAATAACATCTTTCTGTAAAAGACAAAAACATAAAACTCCAAAAGAGTAAAAGGGCAAGCCACAACATGGGAGAAGATATTTGTACTACAACATCAAAAATGTGAAAGGGCTGATATTTCACCCTTTGTGCAAACTAAAAAGTAAGCCCATCAAGTTTCATGGCTGTTGGCAGAAGACATGAGACTACTGAATTAGAAATGATGGACAGTTAATTACTCACAACAACAAACGTAGACAAGTCAAACAAGGTTTGAAATCGCCATGTTTACCACTGGTACCTCTTGGTCAGTCAGTCAGTTCAGTCACTCAGTCGTGTCCGACTCTTGGTGACCCCATGAATTGCAGCACGCCAGGCTTCCCTGTCCATCACCAACTCTAGGAGTTCACTCAAACTCATATCTATCGAGTCAGTGATGCCATCTAGCCATCTCATCCTCTGTCATCCCCTTTTCCTCCTGCCCCCAATCCCTCCCAGCATCAGAGTCTTTTTCAATAAGTCAACTCTTCGCATCAGGTAGCCAAAGTATTGGAGTTTCAGTCTCAGTATCATTCCTTCCAATGAACACCCAGGATTGATCTCCTTTAGAATGGAATGGTTGGATATCCTTGCAGTCCAAGAGACTCTCAAGAGTCTTCTCTAACACCACAGTTCAAAAGCATCAATTCCGTGCTCAGGTTTCTTCACAGTCCAACTTTCACATCCATACATGATCACTGGAAAAACCATAGCCTTGACTAGATGGACCTTTGTTAGCAAAGTAATGTCTCTGCTTTTGAATATGCTATCTAGGTTGGTCATAACTTTCCTTCCAAGGAGTAAGTGTCTTTTAATTTCATGGCTGCAATCACCATCTTCAGTGATTTTGGAGCCCCCCAAAATAAAGTCTGACACTGTTTCCACTGTTTCCCTATCTATTTCCCATGAAGTGATGGGACCAGATGCCATGATCTTTGTTTTCTGAATGTTGAACTTTAAGCCAACTTTTTCACTCTCCTGTTGCACTTTCATCAAGAGGCTCTTTAGTTCCTCTTCACTTTCTGCCATAACGGTGGTATAATCTGCATATCTGAGGTTATTGATATTTCTCCCAGCAATCTTAATTCCAGTTTGTGCTTCTTCCAGCCCAGCATTTCTCATCATGTACTCTTGTGGTACTCAATGAATATTTAAACAAAGAATAAATGGTCAGGGAAGAACTATCACCTTCCTTGCCTCAAGTTTATATAAAGGAGGAGGTGCCCCCGCTAACCTAACCCCAAGTTTCCTGGAGTGAACAATTCAAGACTCTCTCCATCTATGTGCCTCTTCAAACAAGGAAAGGAGAAATAGCTAATACAGTCAATGTATGGTATCTATTATTATTTTTCATTTCAGTTCAGTCACTCAGTCGTGTTGGACTCTTTGCAATCCCACAGACTAGAGCACACCAGGTTTCCCTGTCCATCATTAACTCCCAGAGCTTGCTGAAACTCATGTCCATCGAGTCAGTGATTCCATCCAACCATCTCATCCTCTGTCATCCCCTTCTCCTCCTGACTTCAATCTTTTCCAGCATCAGCGTCTTTTCCAATGAGTCAGTTCTTCACATCAGGTGGCCAAAGTACTGGAGTTTCAGCTTCAGCATTAATCCTTCCAATGAATATTCAGGACCAATTTCCTTTTGGATGGACTGGTTGGATCCGCTTGCAGTCCAAGGGATTCTCAAGAATCCTTGGTGGATTCTCCAACACCACAGTTCAAAAGCATCAAGTCTTTAGCACTCAGCTTTCTTTATAGTCCAACTCTCAAGTTCATACGTGACTACTGGAAAAACCATAGCTTTGACTAGACGGACCTTTGTTGGAAAAGTAATATCTCTGCTTTTTAATATGCTATCTATGTTTTTCATAGCTTTTCTTCCAAGGAGCAAGCATCTTTTAATTTTATGGCTGCAGTCACCATCTGCAGTGATTTTTGGAGCCCAAGAAAATAAACTCTGTCACCATTTCCATTGTTTCCCCATCTATTTGCCATGAAGTCATGGGGCCAGATGCCATGATCTTAGTTTTCTGAGTTTGATGCCAACTTTTTCACTCTCCTCTTTCACTTTCATCAAGAGGCTCTTTAGTTCTTCTTTGCTTTGTGCCATAAGCTGAGGTTATTGATATTTCTCCCAGCAATCTTGATTTCAGCTTGTGCTTCACTTTCATCAAGGGGCTCTTTAGTTCTTCTTCGCTTTGTGCCATAAGCTGAGATTATTGATATTTCTCCCAGCAATCTTGAGTCCAGCTTGTGCTTCATCCAGCCCAGTATTTTGCATGATGTACTCTGCATATAAGTTATATAAGCAGGGTGACAATATACAGCCTTGATGTACTCCTTTCCCAATTTGGATCCAGTCTGTTGTTCCATGCCCAGTTCTAACTGTTGCTTCGTGACCTGCATACAGATTTCTCAGGAGGCAGATAAGGTGGTCAGTGTTCCCATCTCTTGAAGAATTTTCCATAGTTTGTTTTGATCCACATAGTCAAAGGCTTTGGTGTAATCAATAAAATAGAAGTAGAAGTAGTTTCTCCACTTATTATTTTTACTAGTGGATAAAGGCAAAATGGAAAAAAGTCATAATTTCTGAACATCCCAACCTCTCTTGTTCTTTTGAACCTAGTTGAGCTCTGGCACATTGGATCCTATTCCTTCATCCTCTTTTTAAGATTATAGCCAAGAACTTTTATTCGACTTATAAAGTATTTTTCCACATTAAGAATTCTCTTAATTAATTCCCTTTATCCTCTTAATCATATTTCCCTGCAGAGGACATAAGGCGGAGGGCTATTACTTTCTAACAGTTGGCTGGATGAGTTGACTGAGTTCCAAGACTCAGATGTAGGACTGGAATAAGAGCCTTGCACTTGGGAGTCAGGTCTAAATCATGTTCCTCAATTTAGTTTCATCAGAGATGACTGGCTGGGGTTTGGGGATGAGCCTACACAAAGGACTTTCTTGTCTAATCAGATTCTCATGAACCAGAGATCTTACCTTCAAGCTTTACTAAAGTAATTTCAAGTATATACGCTATCAAG
>SJYA01000052.1:522577-632757 GCA_006410615.1 Neotragus moschatus | reverse complement strand
GCTATCAAGTGGCACAAAAGAAGTAGAGACATCCAATGTGGCTTAAGTCTTGCTTCTATCTCAGAATGTTTTCTAGCTGAGAATAACGGATGATTTCTATAAGCAAAGTTGATGGGTCACTTCACACATGGGGAGCATTTAGGTTACATCACACGTCTCCAGTATACCTTAGGGAGTTGAATGGCTTACACAACATCCTCCAGGAAAACATGCCTCGTAAATCTATAGACTCTAGGTTGTGTTTACCACAGGCAGTCCTAACGAGGGACATTCTATTCAAAGTATGCCATAAGTAAGAGTTTTCCTCTTAGTAAAATTCATTAGTCTATTTACCAAGGAGGTAAATCATGTTAAACAGTTATCAACATGTTTAACTGGGTCACTTCCCTTCTTCTTTCTGTGGAAGTATCTCCCTGGATCAAGAGAAATGGATCACAGGCCAGCTGCTAACTCCTTCCTCAAAGAATTATCAAACTCTTGCCTGGATGATTAAAAAAAAAACTGATGTTTTCATCTCCACTAGGATATGTTTTTGCAACTATTTCTTGCATTAATGAGATTCTATCATTAGAAAGAGCTATCTTTGATACTCTTAACTACCTGAATAAATGAAGATATTTTATATGATATAGTCATTTGAAGAGTATGTTTTCAAAGACTACTTAATAATAAAATGTTACTAAAATAAATAAAATATTCCTAATGAAATAAGTGATAAAGATATCACATTATATATCACTATGATTTCCATTACTGTAAGTACTATATGCAGTCAAAGGAAGTAAATCCAACTAATAATAGCTTCTTTCAATGGATGGCTTATTTTCTTCTTTATATTTCTTCGTACATTCTAAGTGCTTCGTGTGGCTTGATTACTTTTATGATTAGGAAAAATTATTAGAAAAATATCTTCAGTTTAAATATTGATATTTATCTGTTGCTTATTTTGTAAAATGTTATCTTACAAAATGCCCACACCCCATCTTTAACCTGAGCAAAGTTAGGTGTCCCTCCTTTGGTACCCTCTGCACCCTAACTAGTCCCTCTATCACTAAATTTATACCATATTTGATGATAACTTCCCTGAGGATCTTGAAGATAAGAATCATTTCACATGTATTTTAGTATCTTCGTGTCTAGCAAAGTTCCTGACATAAAGTAGGTATTTAATAAATGCTGACAAAAACCCTATTTTCAAGATTGTCTTTTACACTGTCAATCTCCCCTTGAAACATATTTTTATGATTGAAAGTACAATGGCTAGAAAGTATAGCTATGGATATTTCCTCAACCCTTTACAATTTCAGTGAATGCTGAATATTTTGATCTATAAACTCTTATTAAAAAGGAACATGTACTTTGCCCAAGTTACAGATTTTTAATCTCAGAATTTCTGACTCCTGCCACCTCACTTAAAGAAAAGAAAAAGAAAGAGGAAGAAAACAGGAGGAGGAAGGGAAAGGAAAAGGAGAATTAGCAGCAGCAGCAATAGTAGCAATAACATTAAAAATAGCTTTTGTTTTCTGGATTCCAAACATATGACCAAGCATATACGGGATAGTATGCGAAGTTAACTAAGTTAAATTTTAAAAAGAAAACATGCACACTGCTGAGGCAGCATTGGAAATCTTCCATTCTGTTAGAACATGCCCAAAGACTATACTTCTAATATATACATATCAATTTTTGGTCACTGTGTTGATGAATGATGAAGACCATGCTCCACAGTCCAAGGTATCCCTCATCTCAGCTCAAGAGCATGACAGAAGAGATGTTATTGATTTTTTAAATGTTGCTTTTAAAACACAACTCTTACTGCAAGAGTAACACTTTTTAAGGACTATTATCTGAATGATTTATACAAATTTGCAAAACATTATCAAATAATCTAAGCTTCCTTTTTCAATGACTTCACAAATCCGATTTTACTTGTCAAGTAGTGAGAAAAGAAAACCAGAAGGGGTCACTATTTTAAACACGATCGATTTTCTCTGAGGAAATGGGTGATATGATACATTACTGCAATAAGACACTTATATTTTTGTTATAAATCAAACTCTTCAGTTCATGCTTTTGCATCTAAAAATTATGTAAACTTCTTTTGCACAAACGTGGCACTTTCTGAAAAGACTATGTCTATATCACTTTCAGCATCTTTTCCCATTTTGTTTTCTTAAGGTAGTTAAATAAAAATGAGGCAAAAGAATTTTATTATGTAGTGTGCACATACACAGTATGTTACTGAAATGAGAGAAATGATAATACAGGCATACTTTCAAATGGCACTTCACTCCTAGAACTGGCTTGCTACTGCTGCTGCTAAGTAGCTTCAGTCCACTCAATTAATTATTCCTTGTATCTTCGTCCCACATTCTCATGATACGAAACATGTACGAGAGTTGTATATATCTTACATATTCATGTTGTATGAATTTAATAGAAGATTCTAAATTTTCTACCTCTGTATGGATAAACTGAAGAGTCCTCAATAAGTGTACAATGAATTCATATGGTTTGGGATTTCCTGTCATTACTATGCCTTCCAATAAGCTTTTCATGACAAAAAAAAAATCAGATTACTATTTTCTTGATTATGTATAATTATATACATGCATTAATTTTTTAACAGAATTTCTAAAAAACTGTTGTTATATATCTACTAATATTACTCCTTTTAAAAATTTAACATCAAGAAACTTTTAACTAAGGTATTGATTTTCACTTAAGTATCACATTCATAAATAGGTGCAAGATTAATGTTTGGCTGTGGAATAATCAGTAATAAGAGTATTGGGTTTTCAAAAGCTAAAATTCTGAATATTATGCCTGTTGCCTATATAATGTAAATATGAATGATTTCTGGTAAGTGAATAATAACCATGGAAGGCATAAAATATTTTTGAGCATCGTATCTGTCAGCAGACAAATGCAGAAACGTACAAATCCAATCTTTGACAAAACAGTACAAACAAAAAGCTTTCCTTATTTGCCGCTTAACTGTCCTTCTCACTTCTTTTCTCTCTTGACTGCCATCTTCTGTCTCCAGTATCAGGCGAGGCAGTGTTTGCTTTCTTGCTTTCTAACTGTTCCTTGCAAATGCAAATAAGGATCTGTATCAATCCTTTACACCTCTGACTAAAACTCATACACATCAATGTATTCACTCTCTTGCATGTGCTTGCATTTAAACCTTCTATTCCTTATTGGAATAAAAGGACTGCCTTTTATTAAAAGATGGTAAAGCAATAACTAGATGAGGAAGACTTGGGAGAAAAGAAATTTCACTGTACGTGACATAGTAGTAAAAGAGCTATCTATGATGAGAAAATTACTAGAGTTATTTTTCATTTTTTGGAGGCAAGGGCAGGAAATAAAAGAGAGATTATGGCTGGCATTATCATTTTTTTCCTTTATCTTTTTAACCTGAAAATTTGTAGATGTCAGGGAACAAGAACCATTATCTGTGACTACAGCATTGGTATTATGCTCTTTCCCCTTCAGCATCATAATCACACAGCCAAGGGCCTCAGAGTTTCAACTGCTTTAAGTGGCTCTGAAACCTCTCAAGCAGATCAGCATCAGAGGCAATGAATGCAGAGTAGCTGCTCAAGGAAAAGAATGGGAGGGGGCTGATGTGATGGTCTTTCCCAATCACGTATAATTACATGAAAACCAACATTCACTGCAATTGCTATGTCAATTCTGCAGCCTATTAATATGTTACCAAACTGATGTGGTGCTGAAGCCATTTCTTTTAAGGAGTAAGATGATGGGAGAGAGGGGCAGACAATAAAGAAGAGCCTCTGCTTTTGTGGAACAAGGCTGTGTAGATGTAAGGTTTACAAAGATGCATGAATTTTGTGATGATAATCAAAACGTTATATGATGTCAAGGGAAATGTATTAAACATTTCTAAACAAACTAAAACCACGCTTTGGTTATGTAAAACTAATACTAATCAAAATAAATCGTGTGAATTGCTTTACATTTAAGCCTAATTACCATGTAGTACAATAATGATGTGATTATTTTTGTCAGATTAATTTTTCCATAAATTTAATTACATGTGTAAATTCTAAATATTCAGCCCTCATAATTTAGTGCTTTTAAACAATTATTTACTGACCCCACTCCCTCTTCTACATGCCAGATACCAAACTACATACTGGGAATAAAAACAAGACAATCCTTCCTCCCATGGGGCTTACAGTATTGGAAAAAAAAAAAAAAAAAAGTACGAGGCAAATGTCAAACAGAAGAACTGACAATCAATGAATTTTTAAATGAAGGTAAGGACATGAAGGGAATACCAATCCCAGTCCTAGGGTATCAGGTAAGGCTTCAGTCCCTCAGAGCTGATCCCTGAAGACCCAGCAAAGTTAGCCAAAAGAGAGAGGAGAATGAGTTAGTTACCCAACACAAGAAACAGGAAACTCACAGGCCTCAGAAATGAGACCCTGCAAGGTGAGTTTGCGAAACTGCTCAGCTGGAACACAGTGCAAGAAGAGTCCTGAGATAGTAAGGCTAGTGAAATAAGAAGAGGACTTGAATATCATACTGCTGCTGCTGCTGCTGCTGCTAAGTCGCTTAAGTCGTGTCCAACTCTATGCGACCCCATAGACAGCAGCCCACCAGGCTCCCGGTCCCTGGGATTCTCTAGGCAAGAACAGGAGTGGGTTGCCATTTCCTTCTCCAATGCATGAAAGTGAAAAGTGAGAAGTGAAAGTGAAGTCGCTCAGTTGTGCCCGACTCTTAACGACCTCATGGACTGCAGCCTACCAGGCTCCTCCGTCCATGGGATTTTCCAGGCAAGAGTAATGGAGTGGGTTGTCATTGCCTTCTCCGGAATACCATACTAAGGAATTTGAAATCTTAACAGTAATGAGGAACCAGTGCAGACTTCAAAAAGAGAATGACACGATCAGATTTACATTTCACATCAGATGTGGCTTTACTGTAGGGAGTGAAGTAGTAGAGCTCATACCTGGAGGTGAGCAGGGCAGTCAAAAGAAGCCAATTGCAGCGATTTAGGTGACAGTTGCCAGGGGTTCAGGTTAGGCTATTAAGAACAGAAAGAAGGGTATGGGCTTGAGAAATATGTAACAGGTAGAATTGAAATGTCTTAGTGACTGATTAGGTATAAGAGAAAGAGGATTTGGGGATGGATTTCTGACTTAGTCAAATGCATGATGCTATGGTATCTCAGCAAAGCGATCTATTACTGAGATAGAGAGGAGAGGAAAAGAGGCAGGTTGATGGGATTTCTATTTGATTTTTGTTGATTTTGACAGAGGAGAGGCACAAGAGAGCATTCGAAATTATGAGTTCCTCTAGACAAATTCAGTTCTATGTGTCTGAGGAGCGTGGAGATCTCTGATAGATGATTGGATATAGAGGTGTGAGGCTAAGAAGAAAGACACATATTTGGGAGATGGCATCTTATATCAGCTGAAGCCATCAGATAAACAGAGAAGAGGGCCAATATCAGCAGCTCAAAGAAACCCAAAATTTATGAGACAACTGATTAAGAACCAATTAGGAAAATAAGTAGGGAAAAAGCCAGTAAAGTACATGATCACAAAAATCAGGGAAAGGAATATTTTAAGAAGGAACAAGTAGTCGACAAAGTCAAGTACAAAAGAAAATGTAGACTGGTATGGCCATTTACAATTCAATAATCTGTACCTATTAAAATGTCTGATTCTTAATTCCATTTCTTGATATTTAATCAATAAAAATGTTATCCTGTGTATCCAATGAGACAAAGAATAGTTTACAGAAGTAAAAAAGAAAGAATGTAAATATCCAAAAACCGAGAATTAACTCAAATATTATAGACTAACCTTGTTGAATATGTCACAGAACTTGAAGAGAACAAAATAGATTTATGAGAAAAAGACTTTAATGAATGTTAAATACAAGAAGTAGACAGTTTTAGAACAATGCATACATAACAACAGCAGTTATTTTTTAACATATTTCTCTATGCGTATATAAGAAAAACTACAGAAAGAGCTGGAAGAGTATACACTAAAGTCCAATAGTCAACTTTGTGAAGAAAGCTGTATTTTGTGGGTTTCTGGTCAAGGAGACCTTTTGCTTCATTTGTATTTTTTTTTTAATTTTTACAATGAAAATGTTTCCATGTAACAGTTGTATAATAAACCATATTTTTTTTAATGCTATCAAGAGATCAAAAAAAATTAAAACTGAGAAATAACAATTAATTTAATGGTTGTTTAGTAACTTTAATAACCATAGATTTGGAAGAATAAAGGGAAGAGAGGTTACATTATAATGAATTGAGACAAAACAGAAGGAAAAACAGTACACAGAATACAAAACAGGAAGTGTGGTACGGTATAGAAAGAAAAAGAAGTGAAATAAGGATTTTTATGAGAAGGAAGAAAAATGATATTCTCAGGCAGCCTTGCTGCTGACAGATTTTAAAAAAATTAGAGATAACAAAGCTAATAAGGCACCAAAAGACCTGGTGCCTGTTACAGTGTCAGGCATAACAATAGCAAAGTCTGGAATAACAAGAGTAACTTTAATTAAAGAGCCAGATCAAGGAAGTTTAGGTGAGAAAAAAAGATTTATCATGGTTGGATCTATGCAACATCCCCAAACTAATAACCAAAGAGAAGAGAAAGGTGAAAAAGAATTCTCAAAATATCTTAGGGTTATAGCAAATGAAGGGCTGACATTGGAAGAATACAAATAAATAGTCTAATTGCAAGATGAGAAATGTTTTAAGGACCGGCTGGATGGTGCTACCTGGAATGACCAGAATGAGCTGAGACATAATCCAGTACAAGAACAAGACTATGTATTAGTATTGGTTGTAACACTTAGGAAATGATGTATGTTCATTGCTGTGAATCAATCAGAAGTTGGAAGTAATGTATGTTGTCAGCAGGGCATATTAACTGTTACTCATTCTCCTTCAACATGTAAGAAGTGATGAGTGATAAAGCATGATTTAAGTATATTTAACATAGTCCAAGAATTTTGGTTCAGCGTAGAACACTAGGAATTGCTTAGGATTAGGATATAAATATAAATCTCTTTTGAAACCAAAGCAGGATGTCCCCAAATGGCTCTGTTCTGAAGAAACCAAGTCTCTCTCAGTGGTCATGCCTTTCTGGAAAAGTCTTAGAGGGGATAAGTGCTAACAACAAACTAAAACTTCTTACTCACCCAGAACAATGTGTCCTTACTGAAAAAAAAAAGAAACAAACAAACAAAAAACACATCCTGGTCCAAAGCTACTCCTACAGAGGGGCTATTCACAACCTAGTGAAAGAATAGGGTGATGAACCCTATGCTTTGGATGGTCCTGATAAGCGAACAACTTTAAATCACAATAAAATCATTTGTGTCCTTTAAAAGACAATGCATAGCAACACTGGATTTCATCGAGGGGGTGGTGAGTGGGAGGGCAGAGGTAACATTACAACATGAGACTCAAAAGGAAGAGACTGAGAATTTTCTGGGTGCAGATGTCAGAGAATTAGTTATTGACACTTACACGGGAAATTCTCCATTTGGGCACTGCCCTGTGTCATGTTTTGTCATGCCTACTGAAATTACATTAGAAACCAAAATAAACTTTTGTATTAATAGCTCTCACCTTAAGAGTTCTACCTGTAGAAGAGGCAAATTTCTCCTTTGGGTTATCCTACAGGCAGCCTTCTGAGAATCAGAAGAGAACAACCAACTTCGATCATTTGAACATGGAGCATCAACTAACACCTATAGAAAAAAAGGACACATGAGGCAAGCATTCACTGAAAACATATCCTCAGACACAAAGTATATAGGAAAGCTACATAAATTATGGCAAAAATTAGCAAATAAATAAGTAAATTTATTTTAAAACTAAAAATACACCTTGGTAAGTTGTTTACAACATTTCTTCACTAATACCTGACAAAAAGAATTTCCTGTGACTTTCAGCATTTAGGTCTTCTTCAGTGGAGAAGGGGAATAAGAGGACTAAAAGTCTACTAATATTTCATATTCTTGTTGACTACAGCAAAAACTTTTAAAAAGTTACTCATTTTATTTTATTTTTTTAAGTTACTCATTTTAAACAGATGTTACTATATTCCTGAATCCTCAGCACTTATATTTAAGAACTAATAATTAAATTTCAGTTTACTGAAATGCTGTCTTTTTCTTCAACTGTCATACTCTGATACGAAATGTTACTGAATTAAACCAATACCGTGCACAAGTTGTGTACTGACTCAGATAATATCTGATCTCTTCCTGAGTATCTTTGAGGTACCTGAAAATAAAAAGCATTCTATAATCCCCAATCCCAATGTTACCGCTTCCTTTGAACATGCTGACCATCAAATAAAAACTGCTTCCATGTTCACTTTATCAGAATTTCCCAGGGTACTGAGAAATTGTATCCAGCTATGTCTGGAAGCAGATGGGAAATAACCACAACAAAGCAACAGAACAGTAGTATCATTGGGACTCCATCAGTCTGTCACAACGTAATAAGAGTACCTTGTCAAAGGTTTCAGGCTGGACATCTCCCATTTCTCTGCCATCCAATTCAGACACTTTAATTACATTTACCAAAGGCTGTGGGATGAAAGATTCTAACGTCTGCCTCAGCCACCTCAATCTCAGACTATCGTATTCATTACAATGAAGATAACCTAAATAAAAAGGATTAAAAAGTTTTTTTAAAAAATGAACACAATAGAATTGTTAAATGTCCGCTTTTGATCAAATAAATTTCAGAAATACATTGGTTCACCATAATTATACAGGAACAGGGCTGAGAGGTAAACATTATGATTGTCTTATGTTTAAAGACTTAAGTATACTCACAAACACTTCATAAAACATTTACCATAGTCATACCTACAGAGCCTCTCAGAAGCTCTCACCATTATTCATTCAAATTTAATTCTGAAGGTAAAAACCTTCAGGGAATTATAGATTCCTAAAGATACACTAGACAACAAATACCTTAGACACAGCTCTCTCCTAAAGCTCTTAAGAGTAAGTGATATATAAAGTTCCTTCTGGGTCAGAACACCTTGATTTTAAATAAAGGAAGGTATGTGGCTTGTGGCAAAAAGCATGTAAAGTGTTAAGTGGCTTTATGATAAGCAAGGCATAGGCTCAAATTAAGAATGGTGAGACTCCGGAAACCTGACTCAGCTCTCCTACAGAGTCTCACTTTCCTTATCTGTAAAATGGGGACTATAACAGTGAAGGGGTTTAGAACACTCCACTCCAAAATATGCTGCTTTGGCATACTGATTATTTTGAGTAAAAAACACTTGAATAACAGCAGATGTGGGAAGGGCATTGTGACCTATCTTTTTCTTCCTGAAAGTAGATGAACTCCCATTGAAAGATACCCTCCCTATACCAAGAGGAAAGAATATTCTTATCACCAGAGATAGGGAGTCAAGGCAAAGAGAAAAAATGCATGCATCCTTTACTCCTGTCATCCTGTCTTATGTCAGTCACTGCCAGAAGCCCTAATAGGATACAGGAGAAATTTTACTCCCCTACCTTACAAACTGGTTGTTAAGATGAAATGCTACACCTTAAACTTACACAGTACTATATGTAGATTGTATCTCATAATGAAACTAGAAGGAAAAAAAAAAGATTAACTGTGATAGTTTAGTGACATATCTAGCATGTGTGATGTGCTTAGTCGCTCAGTCATGTCCGACTCTGCGACCGCATGGACTGTAGCCTGCCAGCCTCCTCTGTCCATCGAATTCTCCAGGCAAGAATACTGGAGTAGGTAGTTGTTCCCTTCTCCAGGGGATCTTCCCAACCCAGGGGTCGAACTCAGGTCTCCCGCATTGCAGGCAGATTCTCTACCAGCTGAGCCACCAGGAAGCCCATATCTAGCATAGAACTGCAAAAGGAGTAACAAGAAATGCTCATAATGTTAACGTTAGCTGCTCATTCGTGTCCCACACTTTGTGAAACGACAGACTATAGGCCGCCAGGCTCCTCTGTCCATGGAATTCTCCAGGCAAGAATACTGGAGTGGGTTGCCATTCCTTTTTCCAGGGCATCTTCCCAATCCAGGGACTGAACCCAGGTCTCCTGCATTGCAGGCAGATTCTTTACCATCTGAGCCACCAGGGAAGCCCAGTTCTTTTAGCACCAGTTCTTTTAGATTGAACTGCAAAAGGAGTAACAAGCAATGTTCATGATTATTAACAATACATGTAGTAGTAGTGGCTCCCTGGTGACTCAGTTGGTAAAGTCTGCTTGTAATGCGTAAACCTGGGTTTGATCCCTGGGTGGGAAAGATATCATGGAGAAGGAAATGGCAACCCACTCCAGTAGTATTCTGGAGAATTCCATGGACAGAGGAGCCTGGTGGACTATAGTCCATGGAGTCATAAAGAGTTGGACAGGACTGAGTGACTAATTTTCACTTTCTTATAGTAGTAATTATTATCTTGAGTCCCTATTAAGGGCTAGCCACTGTTCTAAGACTTTACATGTAGTAACATATTTAATCCTCACAAACCTCAGATAGATAATTTTACTATCATTTCTTTTACTGATAAGGAAACTGAAGCAAAGAGAGGTTAAGTAATTTGCTCAGGTTTACACAGTAGGAAACCAAGATGCCTTGGTTCCAGAGCCTACCTACTTTTCAGCACCATGCTATGCTGCTTCTCAGAAATAGAAGGCATTTAGCAAATTGTTCTCTTCCTAATAAAAAAGTTGTTTTGTTTTTCCTATAAATATATATTTATAAATATTTATATATATATTTATTATAGTAACATAAATTTCATATAACATTAAAGACAAGCATATTTTCAAATGCACAGAAGTATAAAGAACACTAAAAATTACCTAAAACTCAGTCTTCACATAAGCATCATTTAACATTTTCATTAAATAATCCTACCATATCTCTTATGTCTACACCTACATATAAAACCAATATAAATGGAATTATATATTTTTGTAGTGTCTTTTTTCCATCTTACTCTTTATCTCCCCACTCTGTCAACTGCCCAACCACCCATCAAAAGGAACCTATATTATGAACCTGATATACATATGCTTATATAATTATCTGCATATACAGAATTTTATTTACACACTTTTCTGTCTCCTGACTCTCCACGTCAATACCTCAAAGGCAATACCACCAACTCAATCACCAGAGATGCGAATCACTTTTAAAGGCTGATGAATAGTATACAGAGAAAAACATGTTCTCTTTTATTCAACCATTGCCAATTTCTGGGCATTCACACAACTGTCATTAATAATAATATGCTTTTGAACTGTGTTGTTGGAGAAGACTCTTGAGAGTCCCTTGGACTGCAAGGAGATCCAACCAGTCCATCCTAAAGGAAATCAGCCCTGAATATTCATTGGAAGGACTGATGCTGAAGCTCAAACTCCAATACTTTGACCACCTGATGTGAAGAACTGAGTCACTTCATGGCTGCAGTCATTGTTCACAATGATTGTGGAGCCCAGGAAAATAAAATCTGTCACTGCTCCCATGTTCCCCCTTCTACTTGCCATGAAGTGGTGGGATTGGATGCCATGATCTTAGTTTTCTGAATGTTTCAAGGCAGTTTTTTCAGTCTCCTCTTTCACCTCCATCAAGAGGCTTTTTAGTTCCTTTTCATTTTCTGCACTTAGAGTCATATCATTTGTATATCTGAGGTTGTTGATCTTTCTCCCAGCAATCTTGATTCCAGCTTGCGATTCCTCCAGCCTGGCACTTCGTATCATGTATTCTGTATATAAGTTAAATAAGATGCGTGATGCTATACAGTGCTGACATACTCCCTTCCCAATTTTGAACTAGTCCATTGTTCCATGTCCAGCTCTAACTGTTGTTTCCTGACTCGCATACAGGTTTCTCAGAAGACAGGTAATGTGGTCTGATACTCCCATCTCTTCAAGAAATTTCTACAGTTTGTTGTGATTCACACAGTCAAAGGCTTTGGAATAGTCAATGAAGCAGATTTATTTCTGGAACTACTTTGCTTTCTCCATGATCCAACAAATGTTGGCAACTTGATCTCTGATTTCTCTGCCTCTTCAAAACCCATCTTGTACATCTTTAGTTCTCTGTTCCCATAGTGCTGAAGCCCAGCTTGAAGGATTCTGAACTCAGAGGAGGTCATCAATTTAGGGAGTGGTTTCAGAAAGGAATAGAAAATCACCTTAAAGCTTCATTTGTACAGTAGAACATTCTTTTTTATTTAGTCTACATTGTTTATTTTGGGTAGTTTTTGGAGGATTCACAAATGCAGCTTATGGATAGGTAACTGAAAGCTTTTGTCTTAGCCTGAAATCACTAGAAAACAGCCTAAGACAAAAGTTTACATGACAGAATGGTATGATCCCAGGGAATCAAGAATGAGAAATAAAAGGAAGTAAATCATGCAAAGAGGGAGCACAAATGTAAGAGGATTTATAATCAAGCTGGTTATGGCTTTGTTCAGTTAAATTTCATTCCACTTTTCTTTTTTTTGGTTTAAATATCTTATATTCTATTTCTGTTCTTTTAGTGGTAACCCTAAAGCATTTAACATGCATATGTAAAAGAAAAACTTAAAATAAGTCAATCTACACCATTTTTCCTAAAAGATGCAAGAATCTCATAACATTTCCTCCTAAATAAGATGCCATTGCATTGTATATTGGAATTTATTTGCACTTATATTTTTTAACTGTATAAAATGTTATTATCATTGTCTTCTATATCCAATGACTGTTAAGATTTTCCCCAATATATTTCTCACTTTCTTCTTTCTTCAATTCTTTTTGTATCTTCCATTTTCCACCAGGGATGGCTTTCCCTTTTCCTTCAGAATTGCTGGTGACAAACTACACTCTTGCTCTTTGTCTAAAATAAAAGTCTAATTCACTTTTTCTCTTCAAGGATATTTTGATGTACGTATTTCTGGATTGACAGTCATCTCTTCTTAGCACATTGAAAACATCATTCCTCTGAATGCCAGCTTCCATTATTACACTAAGAGGTCATTCCTCAGTCCAATTGTTCTTTGAAGGTAAACTGTCTTCTCTGGCTGCTATTAAGATTTTTATTTTCATAATTCTGCAACCTCACTCTAATGGTCTATACTGGCTTAGCTCTAGTTACAAAGTTTCAGAGGGTATGTCCACTCCTCCCCTACCACTAAAACTGAAAACAATCTTCCTTTCAGTTCTTTGGAGAGGACAATTTCTTCCTAGTTTACCTTATTGGAGGGAAAAGTATTTTGGAGTCTCAGGTTTATACAAGTTAATCTCCTAATAGATGCTTTAATTGAGCAGGCTCTGGCTTCTTTTATCCACACATGTTCATGAAGCAGTAAGTTTTCCAGGTGAAGCAAAATAAATAAATAAATAAATAAAAAATGCTCTCAAGTGAAAACCCAGCTATATGCTCAATTTACCTCCCAGGTTCTCAAACTGTTAACTTTCGGCCACTGAGTATTTGGAGAACGTTGATAGACTTTAAAAGATTTTGCTTTTCTTTAATATTATATCCCACACTTTTAAGTTATTTTCAACAAGAGAGTTGGCTAAAACACACATTTTGTCATAACACAGGAAACAGATGTCTTAGTTACCTCTCTGTCCTTCAGAGCTCTACACCTACCATGCAATCCCTCACATGTAGTATATGCTCACCAAATGTGGCTCACTTGATGTAAAATATGGCATTATAATAAAGATATTTAAATTGTTAAAACTGAAAATCAGGGCAGCTTTTCATTAAATTGTAGCTTAAGTCAAGATCCTCAATTCAGCATTTTAAAGTAATTCTCAGTTGAAATACAGCTTTATGCTATATTACAGTTTTGTCTAGATAGATTTTATTTGAAATAGGATTAGATTGGTTAAACTTTAAAATATATATAATATAAGGCATTACAATCCAAGTTTCATACACACACACACACACACACACACACACACACTCTTGGACTCACTACATTGAGAAAGAAATAATTTTCCAGCTTATATTGCCAAAAATAAACCAAATCTTTTTTTTTTTTCTCATCTAAGTAGAAAAGGGGATAAATTTAACAAATTCTTGAAAAAATCATTCAGCTTTTTCAGGAATAGCATTTGGAGTCTCAGTTTTACTTCTTCTTTTTTCTACTACATGCTCAAATTTATCACTGTTGTTATTATTTCCAAAAAGAAGATGCATCTAATGCATGGAGTTCTTGGAAGGCTTTCTAGGAAAGCTGATTTCTGAGTGAAAACTGAAGAATGGAAAAGAATTAGCAAAGAGGAAGAAGGGGAAAATGGTACCTGTAGGGTGTGCAAAAGGCTCAGAGGGAGAAGGGCAAAAGCAATTCAGTAAAGAGTCTGACTAATGTTCTCTACCACCAAAAGCTAACTAGATATAAAAAGGGTATTATTGACAGCAAAGAGAATTTCATGTCAACCCTCAGCAAGAAAGTTGATCAAGCCACTCTATCAGGCTGGATCATCTTAACTTCTTAATGCTTTCCTATTTAGAATCAAAGGTTTTTGGTTTTTTTTTTCTTCTTTTTCTATGAACACCAGTACATTACAAAGCCTCCACTGACAAAAACAGATCAATAAAAAACATTGGACAGTCCCTCACCATGCTAACAGGTAGGAGCAGCTAGACCAGAAGAGTAGACTAATTTTTTTTAATCATCCTAAAATATGAGCTTTTTAATTATTCAAAACTGTGAGCCTCCTGACCCAGAATAAAGGCCAGTACTGATCTGAAGAGATTCAGAGGATAAATGCACATTTAGTGCAGCCATCATTTTAAGTTTTGCTTATAAAAGCTTTTTTTAGCATGGCATCTGCATTCCAGATTCAAGCACTGTAGCTAACCTAATTTGGGATTTGAGCATCAGCATGAAGACATCTGTACTTCTTAGTAAACCATTATCATTAGCCCTTCTTAGATGAAAAGCTACTTTACTTGGACTACTGCCTGTAACTCATTGCCCTTGATGTAGAAGAGAAAGATTCCTCTATACTTCAAACTCCTACAATATATCCATTTGCCTTTGGATTTCTAATCTGAATTTCTTTACCATAAACATGTTAAATATTTATAGCCTACTAATGAGGATAATCTAGGATTAAAATGCCCTCTTTTCAAAATGGTACCCAAATTTGGCATTTCTCTTCCATTTTTCACAATACTAAAAATTCTATCATCAAGACTGATGTAACAAACAAAATAAGCATGCTATCAAAGAATAGAGGGTAAAAGTAGTAACAAATACTCCTTATAACACGATTTCATAAAATTTCATTTTCACCTCAAATTATAAAAATAAATTTACAAAATAATCTCTTATGTTGTGATTTCTTACCAAAAAAAAAAAAAACAGCAAGTTTCAGTAACAGTTTTAACCACAATTTGAAAACACAGTATTTTTTCACCTAAAATATACATTTAACTGGTATACTTATACCAATGCCTAGTACAACTGGATTCAGAGCGCTCATAAAAATGTTTTATAAACTATTTCAACAGGAATGCTCTCAAAGGAAGATATATATTAGCAGTTCTCAAACTAGGATATGCATGCCCTGGGGATACATAACAACTTTTAAGGGATAAGCATTCTTAATAGCCTAACCTGAACCCCTGGCAACTGTCACCTAAATCGCTGCAATTGACTTCTTTGGATTGCCCTGCTCACCTCCAGGTATGAGCTTTACTAACTTCACTCCCTACAGTAAAGCCATATCTGATGTGAAACGTAAATCTGATCGTGTCATTCTCCTTTTTGAAGTCTGCAGTGGTTCCTCATTACTGTTAAGATTTCAAATTCCTTAGTATGACATTCTGGAGAAGGCAATGGCAACTCACTCCAGTACTCTTGCCTGGAAAACCCCATGGACCGAGAAGCCTGGTAGGCTGCAGTCCATGGGGTCACAAAGAGTCGGACACGACTTCACTTTCACTTCTCACTTTTCACTTTCATGCACTGGAGAAGGAAATGGCAACCCACTTGTGTGCTTGCCTGGAGAATCCCAGGGACTGGGGAGCCTGGTGGGCTGCTGTCTATGGGGTCACACAGAGTCGGACACGACTGAAGCGACTTAGCAGCAGCAGCAGCAGCAGCAGCAGGCTTAGATAGTTTCAAAGGAATCAATTTTCAGATCATCAGCTTCTTAAAAAAGGAGAACATCTCTGGTCAAGGCTTCTCCTAGCTCTTCACCAATTTTATAAATAAGGAGCACACTTCCCACCCATCCAGAATCTTATTACAGCAAGTTGTGCCAGGGCATAGAACNACTTAGCAGCAGCAGCAGCAGCAGCAGCAGGCTTAGATAGTTTCAAAGGAATCAATTTTCAGATCATCAGCTTCTTAAAAAAGGAGAACATCTCTGGTCAAGGCTTCTCCTAGCTCTTCACCAATTTTATAAATAAGGAGCACACTTCCCACCCATCCAGAATCTTATTACAGCAAGTTGTGCCAGGGCATAGAACCCCCCGCCCAGAGCACTTCAAACAAAGGCAGTTCAGCACACTAGTGCTTTGCCTGAAAAAGTGAATGAGTCTCCTAATTAGGCAACACAGTCTTTTAAAATTGGTTTCCAATCCTTTGCCTTCTTCAAAATCAGAAACAGACCTAGTGTTTACATAGGTTTACATAGTTCTTACATTGGTTTACATAGAGTACTTATATAGTAGATGATTAAAATAATGCTTAGTGAACGAGATCTACGTGATAAGGGTTATAATTCAGGAGTTTAAAGAACTAGTGAGATTACTATAACACAATTCTCACCATTTCATCTTTTCATCTCTGTGAACAGCATTTGCACTTACAAAAACAAAACTATCAAACAAAAACCAGATAGAATTGAGGCTGAACCCTGTCTCATCTAGCCATAAGTAATTTTCACTCAGGGAAATCTGAAGTAATAGCTTCAAAGTCACATTGTCTCATTAAGAAAAGAATTTGCAATGAATGCATTACTTTTAATATATATAAAAATGTATATCACATATATTTCATCCTTTTTTGTACTACTACTAATAGCAATGATAAGTCATTTCAAAAGAACTTTAAAAATCTTTAGAACTGCACCATCCAATACTATACCCACTTGCTACATGAGGCTGTGAGCACTTGAAATACGACTAATCCAAATTAAAATGTACCCTATGTGTAAAATGCATAACAATTTCAAAGACTGTAAGAAAGAGAATGCAAGTATCTCGCTGATAATTTCTATTTTGATTACATGTTCAAATAATATTTTGAATGTGTTAGGTTATAATGTATTATTAAAATGTTTCTTATATTAATGAGATTGCTCAAAAACATTAAATTATATATATACTTCATGTTATATTCTTAAGGGACAGAACTCTCTTAGAACCTTATGGTCCAATAATACAAAAAATGAGTTTAAATGTGCATGTTTTTGTTGCATAAAAGTATGACCAGGACATCAATACAAGACTCTGAAGTGTAATAGCAACAAGAAAACTTTAAAAATCTTTGTCATTAGCTCATCAGGTTTCATATTATCTGATAGATTTGTGTTCACAAAATGTTGTAGTTTTGCTGTAGTTTCCCAATTACCTGTAAGGACTAAGTAGCTGGGGGGAAAAAAAGTTATTTACACTATTTCCTCAGTAAAACTTCCACTCTTCTCCACACTGTCTTGGTCTTTAGGCTTTCAAAGTCTGAAAATTCAATCTTATATTTCTCCCCGCATATTCTGAACGTATCTGTAACATGTGGATATTTAAAAGCTATCAGTTAAGGAGAGACAAGTACATTACCTGGATAAGCACACTGCAGCAGAGCTAGAGATTTGCCTCCAGGGGCAGCACACAGATCCAGAACCTTCTCCCCATCCCTCAATTCCAGAGCCAGTACTGGGAGAAGGGAGGCAGCATTCAGGAGATAGTATTGTTTTAGGTTTCCAGTTTGGTGTCTTTCTGAAGGCATTCTGTGAGGAGTTCGGCTAAGGTAACATTTCATTGACTTAGGATAGTAGGGTAAAGGTCCTTGAAAGAGTGAGTGATAGCCCTTCAAATGTAAATTCTTTTCCAGTTCAAAAGGGTAATTGAATCTGTTAAGAAGAACAGCATATTGCCAACAAGATGGAGATGTTAGTATGTCCCTAGGGAGAAAAAGAAAAACAAAGGGGTATTAAGATTAATACACGGTAATACAATTTTATACTAACTCAGGGAACTAGGTCCTAGTCTTACGCTTTATTTACCTATGATTTTCAGAAACAGGAAAATTACTTTTTTCTTTTGCCTCAGGCTCCCAAATGGCTCAACACAGCACTGTTTTGATCTTGTTTTTAAAACTTTGATATTTTGTTCATCGTGGGTTTTTTCTTTGGTATCAGTTTTAGTCATTAAAACAATATTTATCTTGGTTCCTGAGTTTTGGGGGCCCCTTAAAAGCTACACCAAAGAGGAATGCCTCACTTGCCTCTCAATCTTGTCCCTCCCTGCACATTATCTTGCAAAAAAAAACATGACCTGTCTTTCAGTTCAGTTCAGTCACTCAGTTGTGTCCGACTCTTTGTGACCCCATGAATCGCAGCATGCCAGGCCTCTCTGACCATCACCAACTCCCGGAGTCTAGTCAAACTCATGTCCACAGAGTCAGTGATGTCATCCAGCTTCATCCTCTGTCATCCCTTTCTCCTCCTGCCCCCAATCCCTCCCAGCATCAGGGTCTTTTCTAATGAGTCAACTCTTTGCATCAGGTGGCCAAAGTACTGGACCTTCAGCTTCAGCATCAGTCATTCCAATGAACACCCAGGACTGATCTCCTTTAGGATGGACTGGTTGGATCTCCCTGCAGTCCAAGGGACTCTCAAGAGTCTTCTCCAACACCACAGTTCAAAAGCATCAAAGCTGGCACCCAGCTTTCTCCACAGTCCAACTCTCACATCCATACCATAGCCTTAACTAGATGGACCTTTGTTGGCAAAGTAATGTCTCTGTTTCTGAATATGTTATTTAGGTTGGTCATAACTTTCCTTCCAAGGAATAAGCATCTTTTAATTTCATGGCTGCAATCACCATCTGCAATGATTTTGGAGCCCCCAAAAATAAAGCCTGACACTGTTTCCACTGTTTCCCTATCTATTTCCCATGAAGTGATGGGACCAGATGCCATGATCTTCGTTTTCTGAATGTTGAGCTATAAGCCAATTTTTTCACTCTCCTCTTTTATCAAGAGGCTAGTTCCTCTTCACTTTCTGCCATAAGGGTGGTGTCATCTGCATACCTGTGTTTAGCATACTTCAAAATCCATCAAAATAAGATTTTAGTCTATCACTCTTTACACAAGGAAGTGTTTTTCTTACAAAAAAAATTAAAACCTGAGTCTTAATTTTAAAGGGAAAAGTACTATCATTAAAGGTTATTCAAGAGAGTAAGTATTCAAGTTTTCCTCTGATGAAGATAAAAGTATGGAAAGCTAACTACAGTGAACACTACAGTAAAAAAGTTAATGAGGTGATCAGTGGCTCAGAGGATACAAAACCAAGGATGGTTTAAAAATCACTTATGGAATGATGGTACTGGTTTTCCCTGCCCCCACCTCCCCAGCAGATGTACCATCCTAATTTTTTTTTCGCTCCAACAGTTAGATCTCTTGACAATCACAAGCTCACATCAACTGACAAATGATACAGCAGGAAATATTTATTTACGAGCTGACCTTTCTAGCTGAGTTATTTAGGAGCCTCATTAACCATGGTCAATTAAGTAAATTCCAGCTGCTACTCACCCTGGTGTTGCCTATGTGAGGAATGGCTGGATTGAAATGTAACACCTGCGACTCTTAGAGTGCTATGTGAATCTCAATTGAGGCTAATATGTGAAATTGCTTTCTCTTATCACTTTTTCTTACTATGACAGTGCATCACAGAAGCCCAGCATTTCAGCTCTACCCGAGGATGACAATCTCTTTCTTTAAAAGCATGCTTCATAAACTTTAACGTGCATCAAGTGACTGTAAAAGATTGCTGGGCCCCACCTGGGGTTTTCTGTTGTAGTTCTAGTAAGTCTTCAGGTGATACTAATGATGCTCATCCACAGACCACACTTTGGGAACCACCGAATTAAAATGGGCCCTAAAAGGAAATCTATTGTCGTAACCTTATGTCAGTCCATTCTAATTATACTCTCCAAATTGGCTGAATATTGATCCAGAGTTTTGAGTCATGTAGTAACAGGGAAATAATGCTCAGAAATACAATTTTATTAATACAGACTGGAGAGGCTTGGTTTACATCATGTGTCCATCCCTTAGCCAACAAATGGCTTTACACACTTCCAATTGGTTAACATCCAGCAGGGCACTTTTAATTGGCTTTATACACTTTCAGCTGGCTTTAAATACTTCCAATTGGTTAACATCTGGCAGGGAAAAATCTAATTTTTTTCTTCATAATTTCCAAAGCTCTTTTAGAAAGTTTATTATTTCAGATGAACATGAAAAGTAATTGGTTAAAAAAATTTCATAAAATATTTGTAAAGATATATTTAGCAGATTTCCTTTAGGATGCACTGGTTAGATCTCTGGCAGCAAGGAGATTNAAAAATCTAATTTTTTTCTTCATAATTTCCAAAGCTCTTTTAGAAAGTTTATTATTTCAGATGAACATGAAAAGTAATTGGTTAAAAAAATTTCATAAAATATTTGTAAAGATATATTTAGCAGATTTCCTTTAGGATGCACTGGTTAGATCTCTGGCAGCAAGGAGATTCATCCAGTCCATCCTAAAGGAAATCAGTCCTGAATATTCATTGGAAGGACTGATGTTGAAGCTGAAACTCCAATATATTGAGTACCTGAGGCAAAGAACTGACTCATCTGAAAAGACCCTGATGATGGGAAAGATTCAAGGCAGGAGGAGATGACAGAGGATGAGATAGTTGATGGTATCACCAACTTGATGAACACGAGTTTGAGTAAACTCCGGGAGTTGGTGATGGACAGGGAGGCTTGGCATGCTGCAGTCCATGGAATCGCAAAGAGTTGGACACAACTGAGCGACTGAACTGAAGTGATTTAGACAGATAAAAACTTTGTCTAGGATTATATTAAATGTACTAAATTTGGGGAGAACTAACATCTTTATTATATTCACTCTAACTTTCATCACAATATGTTTCTCCATTTATTCACATTTTCTTTCAGATCCCTCAGCAAAGGTTATTAATTTTGCATATTTTATTTAACCTTATTGTATCCAAGGACTTTAGTTCAGGAACACTATAGATTCTTGTACACTATCCAATATGCTAAATCTTGAAGGATGAGGAATTAGCCGCAGGATGAAGAGAGAACACAAGTTCCAAGGCAAACACCACAGTGTATGTACAGGTACCAAGGTATGATGGAGAACAGCGCATTTGGGGAATTAAAAGTAGCCCAGTGTAGCAGAAGATTACATGAGACAAGTCTAAGATTATCAAGTTTTAAAATTTTATCTTATAAATTTTAAGTTCCTATAGATGAGAAGTCATTGAAAGACTCTAAGAGGGGACAACCTCATTAGATTTAAAAACATGTACTTACAGCAGGATGTGACAGGAATTTTCAGAAATTAATCCTATCTCATTCTCTAACAACTAGATTAAATAAGCCCTTGTTCAGAACAAACCAATTTTCTGATCCCTCCTAATCTATACCCAGCCAACTGAACTACCTGAATTTCCTGGAGCAAGTTTTCTTTAGTCTTTAACAATCTTAGCATTAACTGGCCTCTCTGCACTAAAACGACCTTTCCTCTCTCACCAACCTGCAGCCTGGCTAACTCTCCTATTTGCTATTAGGCCTTCTCTCTCCAGAGAAGCCTTTCTACCTATCATCCAATCCACTGGCTCCACCTCAGCCTGACAATATTAATAATAATAAAGATTACTGATCAGATGCTTACTATGTGCTTTTTTTGTGAGGGGCAACTGTTATGCTTATTTTAGAGGGCAGGCTCACCAAGGTTTTCAGAGATTTGGCCACTTCCAAGGTCACATCACTATTGAAGCAGAAGTCTTTGATTCAAAATCCTCTGGCTTTAAAGTCTAGTAGGAGTGTGAGACCGTAGCACAGTAGCATAAGTGGTACAGGACAGGAAGAGAAGTTCTTCTCCAAACCTCACCTAGTGCCAGAGGCCCTGCCTCTCAGAAGCAGCCTATTGTCTCTTAACAATGGGAACAGCTTGACTTCAGTGGCCCTTGAGGACCAGCTACAACAGGATCAATTCAATGATGGGACTGCTAAGGTTGCTCAGGGTGGCACTTAACCAGCCTTGAGAAAGAAAAGCTGTGTATTAATGTGAATCTCAGCTCTCCCTGGCACTCCAGTGCCTGCTTTGGTGAGATGATGCCCCGGAGCCTACTCATTTTGAAAGCTCTGACGATGGGCAAGTAGCCCAGCAGACAGTGGGGAGAGCATATACTAGAAGACTTGAGAAGACACTGGCCAGATGCCGTATTTCAGGCCTCCTCTCAAGATTCTGAAGCTGCTTCACTTACTGGTCTCCAAGCCAGAAGTTCAACTACACCAGCAATCAGCAGAACTGGGACCTAGAAGATCAGTGACCTGCAAATGTTTTGCTAGCATATTCACTGACATCATTTGGGAAAAAAAAAAACCTCTGTACCCTCTGCAAAATTTTAAGTTGATATCAAAATCTTCACCATACGTTTAAGGATGTAACTTCCAGCATACTGTAAAAATTGACATTTTAAAATATAAATTACACTACTTTTTAAATCTATCCTGTGGAACCTAAATATCAGAGTGATTTTAAAACCCATCACTGTCCATTTAAAAATTCATGGACTGACTCTTCTTGAACAGGTGGAAATTTTACACTGTTCCTTTCCCTTTTCTTTATATTTCCCCATATAACTTTTATTATAACTTTAAGTCCTAATAGAATTTTGTGCTCTTAATCTTTATTACCCTGTAGTTCTCTCTCACACATACACACTCACAGATACATGTGCATGCATATACTAAATTTGTTTTCATTGTAGCCTTAAAGTTCTAAGTGTTAAAATAGTAGCTTCCAGAGTAGTTATCAATAAAATTATTAGTTCAAAATTGACCAAAATAACTTATACATTTGATAATTATCTATACATAAAAAGGGGCTTCCCTGTGGCTCAACTGGTAAAGAATCTGCCTGCAATGAAGAAAACCTGGATTCAGTCCCTGGGTTGGGAAGATTCCCTGGAGAAGAGAAAGGCTACCGGACTCCAGGATTTTGGCCTGGAAAACTCCATAGACTATATAGCCCATGGGGTTGCAAAGAGCCGGCCACAACTGAGCGGCTTTCACTTTCCTTCTAAACATAAAAAGAAAAAAGTCATAGGAAATGGCTCCCTTAATGAAATTAGATGCATCCAGGAATGAATATTACCTAGTGCTATAATGATCAGGGTTCAACATCAATTTCTGCGGTGGCTCAGTGGTAAAGAATCTGCCTGCAATACAGGAGATGTGGGTTCAATCCCTGGGTCAGGAAGATCCCCTGGAGAAGGAAATGGCAATCCACTCCAATACTCTGGACTGGATCTCAAAAGGGTCAGGACACAACTGAATGACTAAATAACAACAACAAATGACCAGGGTTCAACATCAATTTCTATTTTATGTTTTTAGAAGGGGTAAGAAAAACCTTCACTTATATAAGTAGATGAGAATTAAATACATTTTGTTACAGCAATGTCTCCCTTTTGTTAAAATATTTTCTGTTATGGTCTCCAATCACTAAATTAAATATCTTCAGAAATATTTTAAATGATTTGTTAGCTAACAGCTCAATTGTAAGTCCTTTATTTTTGCTGAAAGCAAAACTTGAAGACTATCTGACCTGTCAAAGAGTCAAGTAGTAGTCATTTACACTACCAGTCCCATAGTTTCTTGCAGAGGGATTTTTGACACCCTGGAGGGAATGCAATGCGGAAGAGTCAGGAGAGTGAAAGGGAGACAAAGACAACTGTAGAAGGACAGGTTGGGAAAGAGGAATAAGCACCCTCTTAATCAAAGTAAGCAGAGTAATCTTCTGAAAGAGTATATATGAAAGCTGAGCCTCCGGAAGTGGATTACGATAACTTATCTGTGCTCACATATCCCTTGAAAATTACATATTATTTGAACAAAGTCTGTTACATAACATGATTTTCAACTTTTCTGTGGTTTATTTTCTTTACTATTCTATTCTCCATTCTTTCTATCTAATGATGAGGATAAAAAATTATCTTATCTAGACATTGCTAAGTACCATTGCTTAGTTCTGTGTAACTGCACAGATTATAGAACCCACAAAGAGTTCATAGTTAAAATAAACAAATCCCTTTTGCTTTATTGCTACTATTGCCCACTAGAGAGCGCTCATACAATCATTTTAAAAGTCTGGTTTAGAAATCCAGAAATAATCAGTTCACCGAAGTGTGTCAAGATACGTTCTTGAGCCACTTTCCCTTCAGTCTTCAGGGACTTGAACAATGAGCTGATGGTCTCCTACTCTTGCTTGACATTGTTTCCTGCTTTCCTCCCACAGAAGGGCTGCACCACAGGAGATGACAGCCTGCTGCTGCTGCTAAGCCGCTTCAGTCATGTCCGACTCTGGGCGACCCCAGGGATGGCAGCCCACCAGGCTCCGCCGTTCCTGGCATTCTCCAGGCAAGAACCCTGGAGTGGGTTGCCATTTCCTTCTCCAATGCGTGAAAGTGAAAAGTGAAAGTGAAGTCGCTCAGTCATGTCCAAGTGTGTCAACTCTTCGCAACCCCATGGACTGCAGTCTACCAGGCTCCTCCGTCCATGGGATTTTCCAGGCAAGAGTACTGGAGTGGATTGCCATTGCCTTCTCTGAAACAGCATACTGAGGGACCTTTAAAGACGTGACACGAATGGGCTCACCTGAAGAGCATGTATGTAGGTAACAAGGCAAAAATCCAATCAGGGTAAATTCAACTTCAAAGGGCTGCTCAAAGGATGATGGCAAGAAAGATTTTTGCAGAGCAATAAAATTAAACACTAAATCTTCCTCACTACTATAACTAAGAACACTGAGCAAATTATTAGCTTTCTAGATAGCACAAGAACTCACTCTCCCTTCCCTGGAAGTACATAGACTCTGCCAGCACAATATTATGCCTTGGAAACAAAAAACAAAAACACTTCTGTTCTTATTTCCCCATGCCATGCTCCATGCTCAGGCTACTTTCTAAGCAGAGAAAGCCTTTATTTTGCCTACGGCAAATTTAGCACATGTTTATGCAAAACTTAAATTACCATGAAAACCCAACAAAAAGGTAGATGAAGCAGAAGGCATGACTAATCAAATGGATTTGAGGTTCACTGCTCATTTTGGTTAGGGTCAAATAATAATTTATAAATCTGTCTGAGCACATTAAATATAAAAATAACTCATTACAGGGTCTGAGTAGCCAGATTACTGTTAAGTCTGAAGACAATACACCTCTTGAAATTTTTTAAAAATCATCCATTTATGCCTAATTACATCCGAGGTATGAGAGGCACGTAGAATAGGAGTGAGCAGGAGTTTATGAACCAGAGAGGCACACAAACCCTTGTTCTGTCACTTAGTAGCTGAGTGAACCTGGGCAAATTTTAATACTTAAACTATGTGCAGTTCCCTCATGTGAAAAGTAGAAAACCTGGGCGCTTTCTTCCAAGCATCAAATAAAGGCACTATTGCCTGGCACATAATAAGCATACTGAAGATGTCTGGCTATCTGGTTATTATTCTATCTGAGTTAACGCTGCATACTGAAAACCTCATGAATTAATTACACACTTCACTATTCATCCCTCTTTTCTTCTCTGTGACAGAAGACACTTATTTAAAAACTCTAGTTTTGAAATAAATCTCCAACTATAAACTACATTTTCAAGCTACAGTATTTACAAGTTTCTAAAACAGTTTGCCTAAAATTACTTCAGAACCATCTCATACTTTGTCAAATTACCAAGACCTGGCTTCTCCTTAGGTCTTTGCTGTCACCATCAGGCCTTGTTACCTGGGATGGGGTACTCCTGCCTACTTCTATTGGGATACTTATGGAATTAGCAGTTTATATAGTTTTAATCATGTTCCTCCTCTCCTATGAATACCAGACTGTCAGAAAATTGGACATGAGGACTGTCTTACTGTGTTTCACAGGGTATGGTATAGTGCATCAGACACTCAATGTAAAGAACCCGTAAGAGTTAACATACTGACCAAATGCAAAATTTACTGACATACAAATCAAACTTCTCTCATGTCTATGCATTAAATTATTTCTCATTTCTGTTTTCTATAAAACATTTAAATAATTTGTGTGTGTGTGCGTGCATAGGCATGTATGTTCAAAACACATAAAGCTAAAGACATACAGAAGAAACATGATCACCCAACCATGACTTTAGCCAAGATAAAGCAGTGATGGCTTTAAAGATTTATTGTGTTATCTCCTGGATTTTCAGAAACTAGTCAAATATCCTCAGAAGTTTAAAAACTTTTCTGTTACAGTATAATTAATTTTGTCAGACTGGTGGGCAGTCCTGTTTCAAAGATTAAGGCAATTAATCACGGCAAGGTATAACAATTTTTGCTTGTAACAAAATTATGACTACAAAGTTTTCTTTCTCCCCTTTCCATCTTCCTGATTGAAGCTATTTCCTCCTCCTTCTTCTCTTCTGAAGCTACAGCAAGAAATGGTAGCCAGGTTTTAAACTCTTTTATCTTCACAGTACTCCTATCCCAGAAGGGTTTGTTTCTTGTTCTTTCATAAAGCATCAAAAGATGAATTATACTAACCTTACTGTATTCCATGCATCTCCAAGTTCTTTGGAATACTGCTTTTCAAAATGATCCAATACAACTTTGCAAATCTGTTTTGCAAGCTTCCTCTCTGGTTTTGCTTTCAACTACGATGGTAAGAAAAGTTTGCTGACACACTCTATTACAAATTTACTGAATTTCAACATTGCTAGCACACTCTTTTTTCTTAAGATTACACCTTTTTCCCCCTCATAATTACCAGTTCTTAAGACAGGAGCTATACCTCACATGTAATAAAACTATATTATCATAATCTACTTATAAAAAAATGTTTCTCCAAATGATTATTGCTCAAATGTAAGGCAAAAGGTGAAGTGGAATTGTGGTGCTAACACAGAAATGTGTGTCAAAGGGACAAAACTAATGTAAATAAGCCACTCTAGATGTTAACATTAGGGGAACTCAGGAAAAAAGCATGTATTATCTTAGCAATATTTTTGTAAATGTAAAATTATCCAAAACAAAGTGCATTTAGAAGAAAAATTACGTTAGTTTCCTGTGGAAACTTCGCTGCGGTTTTATTTCATTTACTAATACAAAGAGTTTATCGAAGGCTAATTATGTAACAGACATTCTTCTAATCTCCCAGGACAACACGGGGACAAGGGCAGTTTCAGCCTTCTAAGAGCCTGCATTCCGCTCAAAGTTGAAAGGATATTAAAGACTGCAGGCTAGAGTGCAGACTGGTTATGTGCGGAGGAGGTGAGTCGGGAGAAAACAGAAAACACTCAAGAGCAAGCGTCAAAACATTCAGCATTATTCTACAGCTTTGGACTGAAGCTAAAGAAAGCCTGAGATCGCCAAGTTCCCTGCATCCCAGCCCCCTCCCTCGCAACATCAACGGTCAGTAATGTTTCTGGCTCAGGCACGCGGCTCGGTGCCAGCCCTCACCAAGGTCAACACCATCGCGTCAGGAGAGATCAAACAAGAAATCAATTCCACCGGGTATCTAAAGCTTGCAGGGAACAAATGAACAGCTCGTCTTACGATTTTCGCCGGAATTCTCTCCCATCCCTCACGTTTCCGGTTTAACTTCTCGCGAGATTCTGCTTTGCCCGAGTTACGAAATCTCACCTTTTAAAAGATCCAGATCCCGCGATGCTTTACCTGGTGGCTTAAAAGGTAAAGACTGCGTGCAGTGTGGAATGCGTGGGTTCAATCCCTGGGTCGGGAGGATCCTCTGGAAAAGGGAATGACCAACCACTTCGGTAATCTTGCCTGGTGAATTCCATGGACAGAGAAGCCTGGCAGGCTATAGTCCAAGGGGTCACAAAGAGTCGGGCACGACTGAGAAACTAACACATGTCCCGCGAGAGGCAAGACCAAGTGAAAGTGAAGTCACCCAGTCGTGTCCGATTGTGACCCCATGGGCTGGAGCCTACCAGGCTCCTCCGTCCATGGAATTTCCAGGCAAGAGTTCCGAAGTGGGTTGCCATTTCCTTCTCCACGAGATCTTCCTGACCCAGAGATCGGACCCGGGTTTCCCGCATTGCAAACAGACACTTTACCATCTGAGCCACCTGACAAGAGGAGGCAGTGCCTAGCTACTCCGGGGGCGTGGCCGGAGCCCCTTGTTGGAGCCTTGGGCAGAGGGTCTTCAGAAACCATGCCTCACTCTGAAAATTTTCTTTCTGCGTTGTATTTGAAGTTCAGAAAAAGAATGGAAGTGTTTGTCACTGTTGTTCAATTGCTCAGTCTTGTTTGACTCTGAGACTCCATGGACTGCAGCTCTCCAGGCTTCCCTGTCCCATCACCAACTCCAGGAGTTTCCTCAAACTCTTGGCCATTGAGTCGGTGATGCCATCTAACCATCTCCTCTGTTGTCCCCTTCTGCTGCCTTTAATCTTTCCCAGAATCAGGTGGCTTTTCTAGTGAGTCAGCTTGTATGATGGTTGTTTTAAGATGTTCTCAGAGGCGAAGATAGCTACTGCTAATATACTAAATCTGAAGATTCCCATTATCCCAGATTCAGGACTCAAGATAAAAGGACAGATATGATGAAAAAAATTGTCGCATGTTTACTACAGATGGCTCAGTGGAATATCAGGGAGACATAAAGGATTAAATTGATTTAAATACACAATTACAACGTTTAGCATAGAGATTAAGAAATAGTTAACACCCAAATGTTAGCTGATACTGTGTATTATATTCACTATCTTGATCTTAGTGACTGTCATCAAGTTCTGATACCAAATGCTGACTAACAAAATGACCTTACATTCAAACACCCTAAAAAATGAACCTCTTCACCCACTTTTACTAGTGAAAGTGTTTCTAGTTCTCTGGAAAGGATCACACACATTCTGATAGGAATAGCAATTTATTTGCTGTTTTAGTGTTATTCTTTAGTTGTTCCCTTGTAATATCAATTAGCAATTTATCAGAGAAAGTCAGTGCTAAGGTAGTGCCTAATATTTAATGAGCATCATCATTTTGAGACCCTTGATGCTCAAAATATCAGGGTAAGTATATACTACAAGTGCAAATCTTAAGACCATATAAAAAGATAAATTTCATTACCTCTATTGTGATGTGAAGCTTAATATATTTATTTAAACAAGTTATCCAAAATCTAAAAATGAATTTAAATTCAATGTAAAAAAAAGTACAGTATTAAGGAGATGATTAAATGCATCATTTGTTGAAAGTTTAAGAAAGACTCATTAGTCTACCTTTAACCCTCTAAGAGATTTCATGTAATTAATTTCTTTCTGTACTTCTTACAATTGGTTTTCTGAATGTTGAGCTTTAAGCCAACTTTTTCACTCTCCTCTTTCACTTTCATCAAGAGGCTTNATCTCAAGAGACAAACCTTGAGTCATCTAGAATCATAAGGCAATATGATCTTGTTTTTCAGTCTTTAAAATAATGTTTGTTTCACATATGTAAAAATGTATGCAGAGGAAAAAGTTTTTAACAAAAAAACAACAAAAATGTATTATTTTAATTTCTCCAGTTGAAATATCAACAATCATATTTTTTTAAATCCTTTATTTTATTACCAAAAAGAAATCTTTAAATTTCTCAAATGAAAAACAAAACAACATACTGATACAAGCTATTTTTATTGTGCGAAAATGTCATAATTCATAGTGATTAAGAATGAAAAGGCAGCATATAACAAAACAGGCATTTTACTTGTTAAAAGCCATGTGGATTTACAAAACTAAAAATATTTTTAGAATGCATTAAGAATACAAATTAATTTTTGAGATATATAAAACATTCTATTTTACCATATATTTAATTTCAAAATCTTAAAAATGATTTTATTTTTATTAAGTGAATTCAGTGATTATTGTACACTAATCACTGGTAGGATACAAAAATTTTAAAGATATATGTATTCCCAAACAAGATGAATAGTAAAAATGCAAAAGTATGAGTTTAGGCTTTAAAAAATGCACTAATGTAAATTTTACAAAAAGGAACCAAGAAGATATACAAGCCAGTTTTTTCTCTAATGCCAAAAGTTACATTCTGACTTCTTGTGTTACTTTTCCTTACACTTCAGTCACCTATCAAATTTGTTATGAATTTTGTATCTGAAATAGAATGCTTTCTACTCAGTGTGCTAGGTAATAGGTAAGTTCCATGTATAAAACTACAAAAAACTGTATATGATGCTCAAAACAAAAATTTTTAAAGTAAATGTATTAAACTGCCTTAGACATGCTTAATTGTGTTATTGTCAGATATCAGTATATATATATCTATCTATATATATATATATCTGTTATCAGTACAAGTTACCAATTTTAACAAGGTGAGTTCTGTTTACAGTATTTTCAACTTGATGTATATGGATGCTTTTAATTAAACATTTTAATCTATTATTCAAAATATATATCTAAAAGTTTGTCTAAATGCCAGTTGGAAGAGAATATATAGATGCCATTCTTCAGTGCAAGGGAAGTACTATTATTTTAAATTAATTATTTTGGAATTGTTTCTTTATAAATGTAATTTAAACTAACATTTTATTCTTATTTTGGTAGTATTCAAACATTTCCCACTTATAAAGTTTGGACTATAGTAGCTTTCTCAGTCTTTTTGCCTTTAATTTCAAGGCACAAAAGAGGCAGAATAACCTACAAGAGTTATTGAAACTTCTGACAGAGCAAGTGCGTGAGAAGGAGCACCTTGATTTCTGAAAGATCTAATCTTTGAAAGAGGGGTTTACTGGGATTTTTAATAGTATCTCATAAAACATTTCTACTAACTTAAAAAGCATTTAGGTCAAAAGGAATTGCAAGTGTCTTTCATTTATTGGAATGTCATCAAAGAAAACAAATAGCAACAGACATTCAATTCATTAGTGCTTTCAAATAATATAATTTGGTAAAATAAAAATGTGAGAATCTATTTTAAAAATATCTTAAGGTCAAATTAAGATGTATACTTAAAGAACAATACTATTATAAAACATACTTCAAACCATATAAATATATCTCTTTTGTATAGTTCATGTCTGTCAAGTAAATCAATTCCATTTTCCAGACACAGTTGAAACAAAGTATCTATAGAAAAGTGCACAGTCAATATCATAGTAATTAAAATCCTTAAACAAAACTTTTAGAAAAATATAAAAAGTTAAAAATTGAGGTTATAAATTCCCAAGAATCCCCTTTCCATGCACATATATCTTACAAACATTTAAAATAAAGAAATAAAGACTATTAAATAGTAAAGGAAGTGTGCAGAGTCCATTGGCTCTTTTTCTGAACAGGCTTTCCTTCAGGAATACACCCATAAGTGGGGATATATAAACCAGAGTCAATACTAACTCTTGCTGACTTGTTCCAAATGCTCATCCCATTTGCTGGTCTTTTTTTTTTTTCAAACCATGAAGACCATGGATAAGCAATTAATTATCAGAACAGTCAGGTCTTTGGCTCACTGACATTGCTATGGTTATCTTGCCCCAGTCACTGATGTTCAACGTTTTCCTCTGTTGAGAAAGAAGGCCCTCCAGTTCATCTTGCTGATGTAAAGTGAGCACATCCATATGAGTTGGTTATGACATGACATCGTGAGCATCACTGTTAGGTCTCTGTCGCACAGCCACGGGAGGTAGTGGCTTTCCATAGAAATCTATGTAAAGAAGGTATACCAACAATATGTAATTTTTATGGTAAATCAAGATTTCTGACACAATTCATTTATTTCCAACCAACACCTCTAAAAGAGTAAGAAACTCTGACCTTGTAGTGAAGCATTGCATAGGGCAAATTGAGGAAAAAAGTCTGAATTGGAAAAAAGTTGAATAAATTCAAAAAAAACCACTAGGGTAAATTTTTAACTCAAGGTTATAAATTAATATCTACTGATTTAATATAAAGCTGCACCTAATATACATATTATTATTACTTCCAAGTAAGTGTTCACATCAGAACAAAACAAATAACAAACATCCAAAACTAATGGAACCTGTTGCCAAAGCCCTGATAAAATCAGTATTTGTACAATCCATGTTCTTATCCAATGTCTATTACTTCTAAGAATTTGGTAAGAAAAATTAATTATCTTAGTGTTCTGGTATTAGAATATTTTACAATGATACTTCAGTATAATTCATTGATATAGGGCATATTTGAGACAAAAACAGTCTTAATTTTTACTTCATAATAAGTTCCCAGCCCTTAATTATCATAAATTGGTTTATAAATTTATTAGCATATGAAAACTTCAGTTTTTCTGGCCTATTACTCAAAAATTATTTTAGAAGCAAAGATATTCAATGTCACTTGAAATAAATATATTAAAAATGTATTTAGGGACCCATTTCCAGTTTAGCACATGCCAGAGTTCAGCTAAGTGGCTCCATGATACTGCTGCCTCAGCATCCATTTTGTCTGGCCAAGTAGCCTAAGGAGGTCTTAAATAGATACTAGCACCTCATAGCAAGAACATGCCCTAGAAAACAGCCTGCAAAATTAGATTAGTTGTAAATGTATATTGCAAACTCTAAGGCTGCCATTAACAAAAGTCTATGACAAAGGAGGCAAGAATATACAGTGGAGAAAAGACAGCTTCTTCAATACATGGTATTGGGAAAACTGGAGAGTCACGTGCAAAATAATCAGACTGGATTACTTTCTCACACCATATACGTAAATAAACTTTAAATGACTAAACATAAAATCCAAAACCATAAAACTTCTATAAGAAAATATAGGCAGCACACACTTTGACATTGCTCTTAATATTTCTTAGGTATGTCTCCTCAATCAAGAGAAACAAAGGCAAAGTCAAAAAGTGGGGCTATATCAAATTAAAACGCTGTCACACAACAAGGAAACTATCAACAAAAGAGCCTACTGGGAGGAGATACTTGCAAATAATACATCCAATAAGGAGTTAATATCCAAACCACACAAAGAACTCATATAACTCAATATCCAAAAACAAACAAAAAAAATTTTTAAGTGGGCGAGAAGATCTGAAAAGACTTTATTCCAAAGAAAACAGACAGATGGCCAACAGACACAAGAAAAGATGTTTAACATCACTAATTAGCAAGGAAATGCAAATCAAAACCACGATGAGATTATCACTTCACACCTGTTAGAATAGCTATCATCAAAAACAACAGAAATAACAAATGTTGGCAAAGATGTGAATGAAAGGAAACCTAATTCATTGTTGGTAGGAATGTAAACAGCACAGCAGCCACTATGCAAAACTGCATGGCGATTCCTCAAAAAATTAAAAATAGAACTACCGTACAATCTAGCAATTCCACTTCTGGGTATTTTTCCAAAGAAAACAAAAATACTAATTCAAAAAGATATGTGCACCCCTATATTCATTATAGCATTATTCACAGTAGCCAAGATATGGAAGCAAACTAAGCACCATTCAACAGATGAATGGGTAAAGATGTGATACATACACACACACACACACACACACACCCACAATAACTAAGCCATAAAAAAAAAAGGGAAATATTACTATTTTTGACAACATGAATGGACTTAGTATTATGCTAAGTGAAATAAGTCAAAGAAAGACAAATAGCGTATAATTTTACTTATGTGTGGAATCTAAAATCTAAAAAACAAACAAAAAAACAAAGGAACAAACACAACAGAAAGAGAGTCATGGATACAGAGAACAAACGGATGGTTGCTGGACAAGGGAGAGCGACGGCAAGGCAGCAGATGGGGTGCAAGAATGAGGGAAACAGATGAGGGAAATTAAGAGCTACAAACTTCCAGTTACAAAATAAATAAGTCACAGGGATGAAATGTACAGAGTGGGGAATACAGTCAGTAATAACATAGTATCTCTGTATGGTGATTAAGGTGGTCAAAAGGTACAAACTTCCAGTTATAAAATAAGTACTAGGAATGTAATATAAAACATTATTAATATAATTATATAATTAACACTGCTGTATGTTATATATGAAAGTTGTTAAAAGAATATATCCTAAGAGTTCCCATCACAAGGAAAAAAAGTTTTTTCTTTTTTTTTCCTTTTTAATCTGTATGAGATGATGCATATTCACTAAATTTACTGTGGCAACCATTCCACGATGTATGTAAGTCAAAACATTATGCTATATACTTTAAACTTATACAGTGCTTTAGATTAATTATATTTGAATAAAACTGGAAGGAAAAAATAAAAAATAAAATAATGAAATTGAATAAATTTCAAGGAAAGAAAGAGTAATAGAAAATTACAATCAGGCAAATACCACAGTAAAAATTATTGCACACACAATCCAATGACAGATGCTATAACAGAAGCTAAAGTTTGTGGAGAAAAGAATATTTGCATATCCCAAAGTATCACTTCTATGATATTTACTAATTACAAAGAAAATAGTAACATTTTACAATGTGGCAAATATCACCTTATTAAAATGATGAAGGTTAGCACCACCAATAATGAGACTTATCAACATCACGTACACCCCTATTTTAAACATTTTGAGCATCAATTTGTTTCAACAATGAGAGGTGCTCTTGTGTCATCAGTTTACAAGCTCTACTAGAGTGTACCATAGACAACACTATATTTGCCACAATTATGTCATTACTTTAAAAATTTTTTAATAAACTGTATATTCTCTTCTTAAAAAAAAAAAGAGAAAATGATTGTTGAAGCAACTATAAATTTAAAGCGAATTCTAAGCTGCCATGATGCTCTAACAAATCTTAATATAACAATGTTAATAAAATTAATTAAAAGTATAGATTTCAAAGCTGGACAGACCTAACTTCAAATTCTGTGTCATTTATAGCTGTGTGAGCTTGAGTGTAGGTTTCTCACACACAAACTGCCCATCTTACAAGGCTATTAGAGGAATTAAAATGAGATAATGTATTTTAAAGTGCTTAGCAATATGCCAGGGACATAGTATACAGTTATTAGTACTGCTATTAATAAAATTATAAGATACAATTATTTTGATAAATTTAAAGTATGCCTTTTCTAATTTCTTGCTTTCAAAATTAATGAGAATTTTAACATATCACAGAACTCATGATTAAACCAGAATGAATAGTTTTTATTATGTTTTACTTCTAGAATTGAAAAGTACCCAAATCACATACACATGACAAGAAGTATCAATTGCAGTTGATTCTGTATTATTTCATTACCAGAAAATTATATCATTCTATACAAAACAAGTTTCTTATTGCCTTAACTGTAGGGGATATAAGTTGACCATACTGACCAACTGATATGACCAAATTAATTGATACCCATTTAATAAAGGGCTTCAAACTTAACATACAAAATATAATCTTCATTCATATTTTAAGATTTGAAAATATTCTTTAGTTTTATACTTGGCACTTTTGGCTAACAAAGTTTATTTCTCATAATGTGTAACATTTATGAAGTATGGATTAAGAGTATTTACAAAGTGAATATAGATTTAGTTTTTAAGTCTATTCTCTGAATGTATGTCTTACGTATTACCCAGAGTGAGGTTTAGAGAAAATAAAGCAATTAGAAAAGTAAAACTGAATTGCCATCAAGGAATCAATGTCTATAATCAAAGAATAAATAAGAATCTGCCTTAATTCCTAATTTGACTATAAAAAATTATTTTTCATCTCAATAAATTTTAAGTGCCAAACTCAAATGCAGTTAACTTAATTATTTCCCTTTGCTAATTATATGTCTGTTGTCTACTTCCCATCAACCACATTCAAATAAATATATATTAATACAGTTAGGAAAGAGAAGAGGATGCAATGATAAGATTGGCAACTATCAGCATCTCAAACAAAAATCTCGCAATAAATACTAAATATTAATTTAAATTTTTTAATTAAAATTTTAAATTTATTATACCTACTTACTTCTCCATAATGAAAACAGAGTTGATTATACTTTTTTTTAGCTATACAAGGTATACTTTGACTTAAAATTTATGGAAAAAAAAATGAAGATATTTTAAAACTTGTAAAGTTAGAATGTTTTTCTGCTTTAAGTTAAATTTATTGATCTACTTAAACTTAACTGATATATTAGAATAACAGTAGTCTTAAATTTAACTAATTCATTATAATCCTTTTCTAGGAGTTCTAATTTTAAAATATAGGAAAGCAAAGAAAAGCAAAAACAACTAAAAACAACTTCTTGTTAGCCCATTTTCAACCTCTTTTTTAGTTGCTTTTAATTAATGTTCCCCCATATGCTACCATTCTTTTCTCCTTATTCTACATACTTTCCCTCAGAAACAGGAAACTACCATTCCTTCAACTGCATTCATTCAGTAAACAAATATACAACATCTATTAGGGACAAAGCATTTCTATTACGTGATGACAACTCCACTACTCTTGCCTGGAAAATCCCATGGACAGGGGAGCCTGGTGGGCTGCAGTCCATGGGGTCACTAAGAGTCGGACACGGCTGAAGCGACTTTGCAGCAGCAGCAGACAGACATTTCCAAATAGATAAGCCTACTGCTAAGTCACTTCAGTCATGTCTGACTCTGTGAGACCCCACAGACGGCAGCCTACCAGGCTCCCCCGTCCCTGGGATTCTCCAGGCAAGAACACTGGAGTGGGTTGCCATTTCCTTCTCCAATGCAGGAAAGTGAAAAGTGAAAGTGAAGTCGTTCAGTCATGTCCGACTCTTAGCGACCCCATGGACTGCAGCCTACCAGGCTCTTCTGTCCATGGGATTTTCCAGGCAAGAGTACTGGAGTGGGTTGCCATTGCCTTCTCCAGATAAGCCTACAGACACCTCCAAAGCAAGTTTCCTTTCTCCTCATGTATTGTCAGTATGGCACAGACCTTCTAGCAACTTCAACCAAATAATATTCCATTCCTCTCTTCTTTCATCCCATACATTCATTCTTCATATAGAACTTATGACTGTTCAAATATTCTCTCAACACATTTTTTACTCTCCATTCCCATTCCCAGTCTTCGCTTCTCACCCTGAGTACTGCAACAGCTTCTAACTGAGATCCTAACCTTAGTGTGGGCACAATCTAGTCTATGCTGCTGCTGCTGCTAAGTCACTTCAGTTGTGTCCGACTCTGTGCGACCCCATAGACAGCAGCCCACCAGGCTCCACCGTCCCTGGGATTCTCCAGGCAAGAGTACTAGAGTGGGTTGCCATTGCCTTTTCCAATGCATGAAAGTGAAAAATAAAAGTGAAGTCGCTCGGTCGTATCCAACTCTTTGCGTGCCCATGGACTGCAGCCTACCAGGCTTTTCCAATCTAGTCTATACATACACAGTGACAAAAATTACTTTCCTAAACAATAACTCTTGTAATACTATTTCCCTGTTAAAAATGTATATTGTCTCTTGTAAAATTATAGCGAGTCTAGACATCTTAAATATATTTGTGAGACCCTAAACAATCTGGCTATAAGCCGTAATTCTAGTTTCAATATTTCTCTAACTTTAAACTTCCTATTTCTTACCTGTTCCACCTACATGAACCTAAGCTCTAGTCACAAGTAACTTCATACTATTTTCCAAATTAAGCAATGTGTTTTCCCACCTCTCCATCTTTGAACAGTTTATTTTTTCTGCTTATTAACTCTTCTCATACATGTACGCATGTATATATATTTATACACACATACATTAGCACTACCTAATTGTTTCTAACAATATAGCGAATATTTAAGCTGATAATATATTCTAACATAAACAATTTCAAAATATAAATAAACAGGAACTAATCTATTATAGTCAACATCATGATGTAAAGTTAGCACCAAAAAGACATGTGACTTCCCTGTTATTCTGAAGTTGAAGGACAAACCTTCTGTCTTTAGAAATTAAAAAGAATTTTTAATTTTCACTGCAAAATGATCAAACCAGTCAATCCTAAAAGAAATCAGTTCTGAGTATTCATTGGAAGGACTGATGCTAAAGTTGAAGATCCAATACTTTGGCCACCTAATGCGAAGAACTGACTCATTGGAAAAGACCCTGATGCTGGGAAAGATTGAATGCAGGAGAAGGGGACCACAGAGGACAAGACAGTTGGATAGCATCACCAACCTGACAGACATGAGCTTGAGCAAGCTCCGGGAGTTAGTGATGGATGGGGAAGCCTGGCGTGCTGCAGGCCATGAGATAGCAAAGAGTCGGACATGATTGAGCAACTGAACTGAACCGAACTGAATGATTATGAAGAAATATTTCATTACTGATACAGTATTCAGAAAAAGAAAGCAACCAGCACATTCAAATTTAAATACTTTTTGAATAAAATGTTTTATGTAGTTTGATATAATTTCAAATTATATACAATGTTTTTCGAAAGATTAAATTTCTGAATTTTTCTTTTCTTGTAAATGGATCTTCTTAGGAAACCAAGTTCGAGATTAGGTAAACAGAGTTATCAAAAAGGAAATAAGATGTTCTTGATGAATTTTATTGAGCTATAATTCTATATGTATAAATCATCCTTTTGCATGTTAGAAATCAGAACTTCTGCCTGTTGTAAAGGGCAGTTCTGTATTCCCCACTGTCCTTTTTCAAGTTTCCAGGTGGAGCTCTTATACCCTATACTGGCTGTATTACACCCTATGTTAATTTCATCAAAAAAAGTGTTTTCTTGATTCGATGAAGACTTTAGTAATTTTCTTTCTAGTAAGCTGAATTTCCCTGGCGGCTCAGATGGTAGAGCATCTGCCTACAATGCGGGAGATGTGGGTTCAATCCCTGGGTCAGGCAGATCTCCTGAAGAAGGAAATAGCAACCCACTCCAGTATTCTTGCCTGGAAAATCCCATTGGACGGAGGAGCCTTGTAGGCTACAGTCCATGGGGTCACAAAGAGTTGGACACGACTGAGCAACTTCACTTTTACCAAGCTGAACTTTATTTGGTTTCTGATCTTACAAACTGCATTACTCTTTATTGTAATTTCAGCAGCTGAATATAATTAGAAGCAGAGAAAGAGCAATTACATGGTATTATCATCATTGGGGCCTCCCAGGTGGCGCCAGTGGTAAAGAACACTCCTGCCAATGCAGGAGACATAAGAGATGTGGGTTTAATCCCTGGGTTGGGAAGATTCCCCTGGAGAAGGAAATGGCAGTCCACTCCAGTATACCTGCCTGGAGAATTCCATGGACAAAGGAGCCTCACAGGCTACAGCCCACGGGGTCACAAAGAGTTGGACATGATTGAAGTGCCTTAGCACGCATGCATCATTGAGTATACTGAGCATATGTAGGACAATGAAGTTTTTAACACTATAACTGTACTGTCTCAAATTTAAGCTGCCTTAAAATCTTTCTCTTTCACAATCATTTACATTAATATACAATGGATAAACACAAGCTATGATGGTCTTTACCTCTGTTTTCTAAGATAAATGTTAAATCAAATTATACTGAGGCAAAGGACACTTAAGAATAAAAAATTAAATAAATGAAAGTGAAGTATAATGAAAAAGAATGGTTGTGGATTTGAAAGGCTCTCCAAAGTAAAAGTTTATTGAAGTAATGAGGTAAAGAAAAATGAATGTGATATGTATAGATACTAAAAAACTGATCCTTTTGCATTACCATTATGACGTGTTTCACCAAGAGGCTCAAGTTTTGGAAGTCTAGTGACTTTGGGGGTTCCCCAGCCAACTGAAGAAAAAGAAAGACATTTAAAAACACTGTTAAACAATATCTCTTTAGGTCTGTTAAGAGGATCCCTCTCTTGACAGCAGTGTATACAACTTCAATGTCAATTCACACATATTGAATGACATAGCACCAAATAACCATAAACCCATTTTAAATGGTTTCTGTTTTAAGATACAATTTTAGGTTAGTAATACTTGCTTTAAGTTTTTGTTTCCCTTTAGTAAAAAAAAAAATATAAGCATCCTCACCACCATCATAAATAACCTTAGGCTACTAATCTAAGTCCCAATAAAAGCTAAAAGAAATATACACTTACTAAATGGAATATCAGAAATGAGTCCTAAAATGGGGCTCAAAGGAAAATGTTACCATCTTACACCTTCTAGCAAGACTAAAAGGAAATTACAAACACATACGTTGTAAGGTATTTACTGAATATGTGGGGTACAATGCTTAGTAATGAAAAATTTCTCAAAATTACTATGCCCCACAGTGTTTTATATACAGTATTTCATTTAATTTCCATAACATTAGTTAGAAGATCAGGATGTATCTTGGAAATATAATGGAAACATTCAAACACCTTGGTTTCAAATGTTAATTTTCAGGATGAAAGATCCAATTTTTTAAAAGGTCATACTAACCATCCATTCATTACAATTACATTCCTTTTAGCAATCTGGGTACTGATATTCCAAACAGGACTGAATCCATTATAGGAGGTACTTAAGTAAAGATGTCTTCTTAATTTTTACTATTTTTTAATTTCATAAAGCATTTTTTTCTGAGTTAAAAAAATCAATATTTATGTTGATAAATTCTGAACTAAGCACACGGAACAAAGAATTCTACCTTTCTCACAAATTCACGATATTATGAATATGCTGAATAAAAACTGCATAATTTTTCTTCACTGTTTAAAGCAGTATTTCTAAATTCAGTATCAATATCAATTTACTCACCAGGAGGAGGAGGTGGGGGTGGTGTTGGACTCTTAGGAACAGAATCATCTGTATTAACAGGTTCTACACGGTGGCTCCTTTTCATCCTTAGTTTCTTAGTTTTCTTTTTACTGTTATCTATAAAAATATAAACATGAAACTTTATGCCTTTTGGAAAAAGNAAAAAAAAAAATATAAGCATCCTCACCACCATCATAAATAACCTTAGGCTACTAATCTAAGTCCCAATAAAAGCTAAAAGAAATATACACTTACTAAATGGAATATCAGAAATGAGTCCTAAAATGGGGCTCAAAGGAAAATGTTACCATCTTACACCTTCTAGCAAGACTAAAAGGAAATTACAAACACATACGTTGTAAGGTATTTACTGAATATGTGGGGTACAATGCTTAGTAATGAAAAATTTCTCAAAATTACTATGCCCCACAGTGTTTTATATACAGTATTTCATTTAATTTCCATAACATTAGTTAGAAGATCAGGATGTATCTTGGAAATATAATGGAAACATTCAAACACCTTGGTTTCAAATGTTAATTTTCAGGATGAAAGATCCAATTTTTTAAAAGGTCATACTAACCATCCATTCATTACAATTACATTCCTTTTAGCAATCTGGGTACTGATATTCCAAACAGGACTGAATCCATTATAGGAGGTACTTAAGTAAAGATGTCTTATTAATTTTTACTATTTTTTAATTTCATAAAGCATTTTTTTCTGAGTTAAAAAAATCAATATTTATGTTGATAAATTCTGAACTAAGCACACGGAACAAAGAATTCTACCTTTCTCACAAATTCACGATATTATGAATATGCTGAATAAAAACTGCATAATTTTTCTTCACTGTTTAAAGCAGTATTTCTAAATTCAGTATCAATATCAATTTACTCACCAGGAGGAGGAGGTGGGGGTGGTGTTGGACTCTTAGGAACAGAATCATCTGTATTAACAGGTTCTACACGGTGGCTCCTTTTCATCCTTAGTTTCTTAGTTTTCTTTTTACTGTTATCTATAAAAATATAAACATGAAACTTTATGCCTTTTGGAAAAAGTTATCTCTATAACAAAAAAAAGAACAGAATTAGAATACTGATATTATTATTACCATAGAAATATAACTTCAACTTAAAAATTGTTACCAATAATGAACTGTGAACTTGTCTTTTCTAAGAATAAATTTTAAGTGCTTATTGAATCAATGATTAAAAAATATGATGCAAGTGGAAAAAAGTCATATTTTAAGTTCTATGAGAAGTGATTCAGAATACAAAAAAAATCCATATTTCTAAAGGTAACATTTTTTTTTCAAGTGTCATAATAAATAAATGGAATTATCTAATTACAGAGACTTCTACAAAGCTAGGGATGACCTGAGGGGAAAAGAGAGGTATCAATTTATCTCAGTAGGATATACAGAATGATTCCAGCTCTAAGCCCAAAAATAATCCTTTGAAATGTGAAAAAAGACCCTAATCAAACCGAAGCACATTATCTATGAAAAGAATGCCCAAGATGCTCAATATAAATGTATGTAACCAAAATTCATATTAGATCTTACAGAATTTATATTAATCTTTCTAAAAATATTTACAAACTCTCGCTTAAGCACATATAGACATTTTAAGTTAATCTATGTTGATAACAAGTAAACTTTCAACATAAACCAGGATGGTGTAGTAGTTAAATAATCAAACAGCAGAGCCACTGAAATATTTTAAATTGACAATCCCAAATCGCTAAATTTATACATGTAATACATTTTCTAAAATGGAAATTATGTTACACAAGAAACAGCCAACATCTATGAAACCGATAAAGCAGGAAGAAAGACAAGTATATTTAGAAACTCATTATTTTTCTAAATAAACTAGAGTCACTTGAGAACATTTTATTCTGGACATAAACAGAGACATGCTTTTACAATTAAAGCTATAAGCTTTGGAGCTGGGAGAAAGGAAAGAGAGCTTCCAGAACCAAACGGTACTTTAGCCTGGGCAATAAATCAGGGCCATGGAAGAGCAGAGGCTATGCAACAGAGGATCAAAAGCTGAGGGAAGAGTATCTCAGCACAGCCACAGATGAGGTGTATGATCTCAAATTACTCCACCTTTCCAAGTCCCTGGTGTCCTACTCTACATAATGGGGAAAATATACCCCAGGATTGCTATGTGAAATAACAATTTTGTGTTAAATAACATTTTCAAATCATCTACCAAACCATTTTGTTCTTTAACAATGTATTAATGTTATTAGAAAGAGTTCTTCCAATATATTTAGAGGCCACTTTAAGTCTACATTTTGTTTTACTCTGTTAACAGAGTGATACAGGTACAAATGTGAATCCCCTAACTTCCCAAATTACAAAAAGTGTAACTTTCAGATCTATGTATTTTTATATAGCAAAACATCCATGTTAGGTACTCTGCATCTCAGGGACTGAGATCTTGTTTTCATAAACTCTTTGAAAGTGAAAGTGAAGTCACTCAGTCGTGTCTGACTCTTTGCAACCCCGTGGACTGTAGCCCACCAGACTCCTCCATCCATGGGATTCTCCAGGCAAGAATATTGGAGTGGGTTGCCATTTCTTTCTCCAGCGGATCTTCCACACCCAGGGATTGAACCCAGGTCTCCTGCATTGCAGGCAGACGCTTTAACCTCTGAGCCACCAGGGCAGACCCCATATTAAATTCTTTAATACTATACAAAAATTCTTATATACCATCCTTATAAATACATCATATACCTAGTTATTGTATCACCAACTAAGAATGGCAAGGAAGCAATGGTTACTGGGTATCTCTCATGTATCAAGCCCTGTGCTATGAACATGGTAGAGTTACTTTTATTATAAGGAAACCTAAAAGCCTGATGAAAAAAAAAAAAAGATGAAAACTCCATTTCTGAGAGGAGAAAAACAAGGACTGAAGAACACCACATAACATAACATATATCTAGCAGATGAGAAAGTCTGGATGCTACCTCAGGTTGTGTGAGTCCAAAGGGTTTCTCTCTATGACACCAAAAGACATAAATTTCCTGTTAAATCACATAGCTAGTTTAAAAAAAGAAAAGTAACTATAAATTAAAGATTGCACATAATATTAAAATAAGAGGAAAATGGGTATTTGATAATACAATAGCTTTTAAATTATATTGTTTTAATTTAAAGGATAATTGCTTTACAATATTGTGTTGGTTTCTGCCATAAAGCTTTCAAAATGTTCAATTATGTCTGAATCCCCTAAAAATCACAAGTAAATAAAGAAAATGATGCTAACTATAACTTTATGAAGATTAAGAAAAACAAAACAAACCCTCCAAGAATTTTAAACGTTTTAAATATACTCTAAGGATTTCTGGGGCTATGCAATATTCCTAATTATTAAAAATGGAATTTTCAGCTGAAATTCTTTTCAGCTACAAAGAGCTAGTTTTTAAGAAATCATGAATAAAAACATAAATTAGCAAACTAATAAACTAAAATTCATGAAATAAACAATAAACATTGCATTTGGAGATAAAAAATCTTTTGATACATTTCTTTGTGAAAATAACCATGACAAATGAAAGAATATTTTTAAGTTTTATATAATGTTATTTATGTCACATATAATACATAAACTTAAAAATAAACACAATGACCATAAAAATAAATACTTTATATATTTCTAATAACTAGATTTATCACCTGATTCTGATGATCTCCAGTCTGTCTCATCTTCATTTTCCAACTGCTGTGTTAATGCCTCCTTATAATTTTCTACTACTCCAAACTCACTGTTTTTTTGGCTGCTGTCACTGATCTGGCTCTGTGTCTCTATTTGCTCATGCTCCATTTTATGTTTCAGAGGGCAGCCATCACTGTCTTCTGTATTTTGCCTCTTTTTCTCTCTTTCAAGTTTTTTTTCATTCTGACAGAAATGAAATGTATCATTCTTAATATAATGGTCATATCTAAGATAGCTTAAGGGAGAAATCAAATAATTCATGAGCATTATGTAACTTCAGGGCACTGTGATATTTCCATTAAAAATTATTTGAATGTATCATTAAAACATGCTAATTGCCAAACACTCAGAAAACAGATAGTATAAAGAAAGAACACTTATATTACTAGTAATTCCACAGTCTAGAAATGATCACTATTTGATGTACAAATCACTGAGAGGTGCTTTTCTTTGCCTGTCCCACACATACAGACATACACATCCACAAACATACACAAATGTGACTGTCTCTCTATATATACATATTTATGTATATTTTTGCAGAAGGAAATGGCAACCCACTCCAGTGTTCTTGCCAGGAAAATCCCATGGATCGAGGAGCCTGGAGGTCCATGGGGTCACGAAGAGTCGGACACAACTGAGCAACTAAGCACAAGCACATGTATATTTTTAAACAGAAAAGAATCAAAGATTTAAGAATACATATTTCTTTCTCTGTCAATCAATTTATGAAGTGTTTATGATATTGCATGACACATACATAGTAGTGTTAGCTATGAAAGCATTATATTATGCTATGGTTTAGTCATATGCTACGGTTTAGTCATATCTGATTCTTGTGACCCCCCCACTGACTGTAGCCCACCAGGCTCCTCTGTCCATGGGATTTCTCAGGCAAGAATACTGTGGTGGGTTGCCATTTCCTCCTCCATGGAATCTTCCTGACCCAGGGATGGAACCAACATGTCCTGCACTGCAGGCGATCTACTGCATTGCAGGCAGATTCTTCACCACTGAGCCGCCAGGGACTCCCTATATTATAATGTATATGTAAGCTATTACTACTTTCATCAATTACACTATTGTTTTGAATAATTCTATCATAACTTATTTTACCAACTCCCACTCAATGGACCAAGACGTGATTTTCAATTTTTCATTATTACAAGAAGTACAAGTATTGAATTAGTTCTCCAGAATAAATTCCTAATAGTCATGCTGCTGGATCAATGGGTAAAGCACATTTTAAAGTGTGACTAATGTCAAATTATACTACTGGAAAAGGATTGAAAGAGTGATATTTTCCCACATCTTTTCTTGTTTTGATTGCACAGTGCAGCATATAGCATCTTACTTCCTCACCAGGGATCAAACCTGCATTCCCTAAACCGGAAGTGTGCAGTCTTACCCACTGGACTGCCAGGGAAGCCCCCCACTCCACATCTTTTTCAGTGCTTTTTTAATCATTGTGCTCAGTTATTCAGCTGTATCCGACTCCTGGTGACCCTTCAGACTACAGCCTGCTAGGCTCCTCTGTCCATGGGATTTTTCAGGCAGGAATACTGGAGTGGGTTGCCATTTTCCCCTCCAGGTTTTAATCATTATCAATCTTTTATATCTCTACCAAACTAATAAATACTTTTTTTACCTCAGTGTTGTTATTTTTATTACTATTGAAGATAAGTTATAAAATATCCTTATTGCCATTTAAATTTTTTCTATAAGGAACTATCTATCATAATCCAATGACCTTTTTTCTATCATACTCTATTTATTTACCCAGTAATTTTTTAAGGATTCTTTGGTTTTTGGTCCCATGTTTCTCAAATATTTTTCATTGCCATTAGTTTGGTTTGGTTTTTTGTCCTTAACTTTGTAGAATATCTCTTTAAAAATTGAATATAATAAGATCTACTTTATTTTTCCCATTTTATGATTTTTCACTCTGTGATTTGTGGCCTCATTGTCCTGCTTTGAAAGTTTCTCCTCCTCCAAGTTTACAAATGTCTAACTGTATTATATCCAAGTGTTTCTAAGGCTTTTTTTTATATTTAAATATTTTAAAATTTAATTTGGTATACAGTGTTCAATAAATTTGTTTTTTTTTCCAAATGACTCTTCAGTTGTTTCAATATCTTTTTTCTCCCAGAATCGAAACGCCATCTTTCTCTTACACTAAATGCTTATATATAACTGTTTGTTACTATTGTTTCATTGTGTATTCTGGAACCAATATCTCACCATTTTCATTATCTGTGATAAAATTCAAAGGGAAAAAATGTCAGGTAACATTTTAAAGGAGAAGTTTTGGGGGGAAGAAAACTTGCTTGATAAAAAGGATAATTTATTTCCATTTATTTCATTTCTTAAGTAACTTAAAACCAAATATCTCATATTAGCAACTATTTTGCAAAAATAAAGCAACCAAAAACTATACAATCATCTTCTTACCTGTGGAGCTGCCTCCCTCCTCAGCAGCAGCCCCAAGGAAGAAATATCCTCCACCTTTCCAGATGAATACCTGTATGGAAGGAGGCAGTGATAGGGGAAGACGGATGGAGAACATACAGGTAGGGCATGCGAGCCACCTGCCACATTAAGCTCTGAGTGAATGGAGAGGTGGTTTAGGAAGCTCTGCCACTGAGGAAGCATAGCTGCTGGGAGTGACTAAAGCAGGACCAATGCAAACTCTGTACATCAGTAGAAAATGAAAACAAAGACACAGATACACAGACAGACAGATATAGAAACACACACACATACACACACACACACTTTCTCTCACCTTTAATTTATGATAAAAATCTATAAATTAATTTTAAACTTCTGACATTTAAAGTTAAATGATATTCTGATATAAAAGAACATATCATAGTTTCAAACATTAAGTATCCTGGGAAAATAGCTAGAAAGTCATTTACATACTCTACTGCTAAGTCGCCTCAGTCGTGTCCGACTCGGCACGACCCCATAGACGGCAGCTCACCAGGCTCCCCCGTCCCTGGGATTCTCCAGGCATTAACACTGGAGTGGGTTGCCATTTCCTTCTCCAGTGCATGAAAGTGAAAAGTGAAAGTGAAGTCGCTCAGTCGTGTCCAACTCTGTGCGACCCCATGGACTGCAGCCTACCAGGCTCCTCCACCCATGGGATTTTCCAGGCAAGAGTACTGGAGTTGGGTGCCACTGCCTTCTCCATTACATAGCCTAATGCTTCATAAATATCTAAATGTTACTGTAAAAGGACAGTAATAGCAATATACTGGGATAAAGACAACATAAATAAGAGTAAACACTACTATCATAGGATATGTGACAAAATATATTTATCAGAACAATATGATAGTTGTATATCCTATCTTCATTTTCATTCTCAATGAATTCTGCAGCCATCCTTCCTTTTTATACTAGATCAGAAGGGAAGATTGAAGAGGAAGAAAAAGCGGCAAACGTTTAGCCTATCTCCCCCTTTTAATTTCTTTTACAAATAATTAATCCCTGGTGAAATACTTCTATCTCCCTGCCTCCTTTCCCTACTCCTCACCTCCTTTCTGAACTTCCAACTTTATAACATATAAAAATTAATTCGCCACTATCCATACCTCAATGATTACAGATGCTATTGGCTGGAAAGGATTAACAATAACTGGTTCTGGGTCCAACTCAGCCATACCACTGGTTCCATGGAGTTCAGCCCGTTCTTGCTCTCTTTGTTCTCTATAATTTGAAGGAAAAAATTTGGAATTCCTTATGAGAAAATGATAAACCATGTTTGAGAACACTTGTAATAGGTTTGTGGCTATTAAATTCAGTATTTAAACATATGGATATGGCTTTGAATTACTGATTTTCAGATATCCTTAAGCAGGTAACAGGCCTCTATTCTCATGTAAAGATTAATCGTTTGAATTTTAAAAGAAAGAAATGCTGACAAAAATGACATTCTCTATGACTGACTTCTTAATGTCTGCAGTACAGATCATTTTTCTATGTAATAAAGATTTATATTTATCAATTTATTAATTACCCTCCCAAACCAATGCTATCTTCTTCTCTAATGGTAACTAGATATGTTCTACTGTTAAACCTCTTAAGAGCTGTGTACAGTTATATATCATAAATGAACTAGATAACAATTATTGCTTTGCATAAGAAAAGGCTATAAAAATAAACTGCCTTTTGTCATTCAAATCAAATAAATATTTCTATATTAGTTACTACTGAGACTTTTATTACCTCTGTGACTTAAAATTAATGTTGCCCCAGAGATAAAGGTAATAAATTATTAAAAGAAGCAGCTATAGACAGAAACATGACTATTTTAGATCTGCAACTAGACTGTAAGTATAGTAGAACAATGTCAATGTTCATTACTATGGCATTTATTAATTAAGTTTTATGACGGAAAGAAATATTCTCTCATCCTAAACCTAGAAAGCCAAGATTTAGTGTCTGTAATTTACTAATTCTGTGACCTTGGTCATTTATCTGCATACTTGAGCTTCAGCTTTCCCATTAATGTGGACAAAATATCTATTTCATAGAGCTATTTCAGGTAAATTAATGTATGTGAAAGCTCTCTGTATATAAACATACTTACAGGACACTTATTCATTATTAATGTTATTCATTTATTAGTAAGTAATTTCAGGTATCTGGTTTTAACATACTATTTTCAGATACCAATAATAGCTGCTTTACTGTTTTTTTTCAAAATTAGTTAAACCTATAAAAATCTAAAAACCTATTAAATTGTATTTAACAATCAAAAGTTATTTTTTTAACACTCTCATCTAAATTTAATTATGGATTCTGTTAAATAGGAGAGGATTCAGACCACAAGTGGCATGGCTAAGAGAAAGGAAAAAAGGGGAGAGGGGTACCAGAAAAGCCAGCCATAATATGATCTGGAATATCTTTATGGAAAAAGGTAAAACTGAAAAAAAAAAAAAACCACTAAATTTCTTTTATTCAATCTTTTTTTTCATTCTGTTTGTTTTCTAAGTGGAAGAAAAGCAAAGAAGTCTTTAGAAAACTATGGCCATATATTTTGTTTTCATAAATACATAGAAGGTATATTTACATGAATGGTTGGGTGTACTTATATAATGAAAATGTACACTAGAATAGAAAATCAAAGATTCCTACAGGAACTAAAACCTCTTGTTGGTTCAAGAGAGACCTATGTCACTGATCTGCTCACGTTATTGAGCACTTGAGGATAGAAAAGTTATCTCTCCAAGAGATAAGTCCTAACTCTGAATTAAATGAATGATAGCAGTAATCAGAGGATTTCCTTGACAGTGTGAAGAAGCACCTCACAAAGGCATCACCAAGGACAGTTAGTGGGTTCTTGTCTACCAGGCAACAATCGTTAAAGCACACTGCCAGTATTACTGAGGTAGATGGAAGACAACTTTGGATGCCACAAGGGCTCACTTGGAAATCTTTTTGTTTCTTTCCTCCCCAGACATGTAACAATCAAATGAAGAAAGAAAATCTTGGGATTAAGAACTAAATTCAACATCTAATCAAATCTGAGAAGCCAGTTCGATCTCTCTGTCAGGAAAATCCCCTGGAAAAGAGCATGGCAACCCACTCCAATATTCTTACTCAGAGAATCCCATAGACAGAGGAGCCTGGCAGGCTATGGGCCATGGGATGGCACATAGTTGGACACAACTGAAGCAACTTAGCATACATGCATGTAGTCAAATCTGAGTATTATTTTACTCCAGCATGAATATTATTATGACTGATTCTGTAGTAGAATTTATGTAAACATTTTTTAAATTTAGAGTTTGCCAGCTAAACATTTCTAAAATTTCCATTTAGGCAATACATTTTTGAAAAGGTTTAAAAACATGTTTTTAAAACCTGAGATAGTGCAATTCATTCTCCTTCCAGACAAAAACTAGTGTTGAAGATCAGATTTTGCTTCAGCTGGCTGATCCACGAACAGCTTACCTTCTATTTTCACTAGAAGGTAAGATATGAGGAGTATCTCAGTCTACAACACATTCTTTCCTATGGGAGATTGTCCTGTGCATCACAGAATATTTAGCAGCATCCCTGGTCTCCACCTTCTAGATGCCAATTGCACGCCACCTCCCAGCCATGACAAGCAAAAATGTTCCCAGACATTGCCAAATGTCTTCTGAGGAGCAAAATCACCCTATGGATTGAGAACCACTGCACTAAAGGCTGTCATAAGAAATTAAGAAATAAAAAGTGTAAAACTGTGAGAGATAAACACCTCAGCAATAAATATAACTACTATACCACCGTTAGGAAAATTAGAACTGTTATCAACCAAACCTGCTAAATCTACAGAAATAAAAAAAATTTACCAAGAAAAATCTGAATAGGCAAACTAAAAAATATTCATAAAAGTGAGGTGTTTCTGGCTTTTCCTATGCACTGTGCTACATAATTAATCTACTTACCTTTCTTCTCGTAATTTCCGTACACGTTCAGCCCTTTCTCGCTTCTCTTGCTCCTCAAGAGCACGTTGTTCTGTTGTGTCTTTTTGGATGCGTTCACTTAAGGCATCAAAGTCCCTTGCAATGATATGTAGCAGCCAATAAAGGCCCTTTTTAATGGACTTGTCAATTTTCTTTCCATATCCCAAGACTGCTGAACAAGGTTCCTTAAAAATAGAAGTTTATTTGACTTAAAGATTAAAAGTTCTCTATAAATATTTATTCATAAACCACTAGAATAATTACTGGAGAATCAAAATCAATTAACTCATTAAATTAATGATATAAAGCACCTGCTTCTTTCACTTATAAAATACATCTTCGCATTTGTACTGCATTATGTACACATGAGTTGAAATATTTTATGGATTATACTGTAAGCTTTGAGAGTGATTACGACACAAGTAGTTGACAGTGCTAGATAATTTTAAACAAAATCACTGACAGACAAAACTGAACTTATAGAAAAAAACTACCTATTAAAAATACTATTAATACTACTACTATTTAACCCTACATAATAAAAATAGCAGAAAATTTTAATTTGTTACACCAGGGAATTTATGGCACTAAGCATCTTTTAAGACTAATGGCCTAACAATCATTTTCTGAAACCAAGAATAAATGATTAAATCCTCAGTTCATCTTTAAGACTGTAGGCATCTTTCAAAATTCATTATAAATTTTCCTAAGTATAAATTGTGTATTTATACTTCCACCATTTTACAATATTTACAGAATAACATGTTTGTATAGCTTACATATTTGTCAGCAATGTTTAAACAAAATCAAAAGTCTTTGAAATGATGGAAGATATTTTAAAGAAGTCAGTAACAACTGAACAGAAAACAAATATCATTGTATTAAGTAATTTCAAATGAACAGTGAGATCATGTATTTCCTGGGTAAAATATTTAAAAAAGAAACACTAATAAATTATTTTGTTAACTGCCTACCCTCTAACTGCTTATCACCTTTACAAAAACTAAGTTACACTGAATATAATTTATAGGGCAAAAGAAGCCTCAAAACTTACTATCTGACACAAGCACTTGTGTTCATTGACCAGCTTTTCCAGAGAAAGACACTCAATCACATCAGCTTCTCCTAGAGCCCCTTCCTTATCCTGTTTATTTGCCAACCTAGAAAGACATAAGTGAAGTGGATTTACAGCAAATATACAATCAGCTGCTTAAAAACATTCTCACCAAGTTCCTACTCCAAAGTTTTAACCCTGCTGATTATAGAACATGCTGGTTTTACAGAGCAATGTACTATCTTTTACTCCATCATTTTTCCTTTATTAAGTTTGTAAACATTTTTTTAAGATTTGGCCTATAAAAGGGAAATCAAGAAAAGAGAAATGTCAAGAAAACAGCAATAGGTCAACAGGCCAACAAAAAAGTACAAACAGAAAAAGAAGTGGACTAGTTTCCACAGCACTCAGCCATCAGTTACATCTTTCACCTTAGAGCTTTATCTTAAAATATGCTGCATCGTGATGCAAAGGCCCTTATCTCAAGTCTTTTTTCTTCTTTAAAATACAAACTGCATCATGTTTCACATACCTAAATATTCATTCAAAGCTTGTATTATTTGAGCTAACCTGTATTTCCAGGGTGTGGATGTGTTCACATTAAGTGCAATTTACTGGAGAAATGAGGTCACTTTTATCTAATTTCTTTAGCACAGCACTGGACATAGAAAACCTTATACTCAATTAGGAACAAACTGGGGAACAAACAAAAAAAACAAAACAAGTTCCAAAAAGAGTTAGGAATTACCACAAAATACTGTTTTCCTGGAAGCCTGGCATGCTGCAGTCCATGGGATTGCAAAGAGTCAGGCACAACTGAGCGACTAAACAACAACAACAATTCTCCAATCAGATGGCAGAGGTCAAAAGGTAGTACAACACTGTCTTGGAAAGGGTTTGGTAGTATTTCAGGAAAATATATGTCATATCATAAATATGTAGAATAATCAATCTAATGAACCCTATCACCTATCTTTAAAAATTTATACGGTTTTTGCTCATCTATATATCTTCCATGTTCCCATCAGTCATATCACTTCACCTCAAAATTTAAAAATATTCTAATAGCACTGTCACGCTTAAGCTCTGAAAAAAAAATTAATATTCTTCAATATCTTTTTTAAGTGTAATGTCCAAATTCAGATCCAAACCAGATACACATTACAATTTATTCTTTTAAGTGTTTTTGAATCAGTATCACCCCCAATGACAACACTGCCTACTCCTGCAACATCACTATCAATACCTCTGAAAAGACTGCATAAAAATGGCAGTATCATCAATTTTACTTATAATATCTAACTATAAAAACAAGTCAGGGAGGGTACAGTGGAAGGATGAATGAACCTTCGTTAGTTTTTTATTAATAATATAAACATGTTCATGGAAAAAATGGTATTTTAAAGACCACAATTTGGACACCTTGGCTATTCACTGGTAGTGATTGGTTAACAGGTGTTTATATGTGTTTCTATACCTTCCCTTTCTTCCTCAAAAGTTAGCATACTATATACACTCCTGTGAATCACTATGCTTTTTTTTTCAAACAGTAAATACTAAAATTACTCTGAAGCAGTATAAAGAAATCATCTTTATCACTTTATCTTTATTATTCACTATATGCATGTTTCATCATTTACTCAGCCACTGAAGAACTACATGCAGTGTTTATGGGTAGTTCTCAATGTTTTGCTTTTACAAAAAGGGCCGTGAGGAATAAGTGTGTGAAGGTATTATTCCTTATTGTGGGAACAGACTTCAGGAAATGGGATTACTAAACCAAAGAATAAATACAAATGATATTCTGATAGATATTATAGCAATGTCCTGCCTCTCGTCCTCAAATCACAACACCTTAGGCAGAGAAAAACTGTAAGAAAAGTTAGTCATGCAAGAGAAATTTCATGTCTGATTTTTCCTACAAATATTTCACTCTGGTATAACTTAATTTTGAACTTTTGTTATAATAAACAGCATAGCAGCACTGTGCAATTTTAGTCTTTTCATGTGGAAAATTATGAAAGAAACTTAAAAATAGCAGGCATACCAAAAAGAAAAGTTGCAAGCTTAAAGATAATATCTCTTTTCTGACTGTTGTAGTTCTGAAATTTGATAATTTTCTGAGTTAAGAAAATAAGATGGAATTCAACTATTTAATTCCCTAAGTGAAAGTTGCTCAGTCACGTCTGACTTTGCGGCCCCATGGATTACACAGACCAAGGAATTCTCCAGGCCAGAATGCTAGAGTGGGTAGCTGATCCCTTCTCCAGGGATTCTTTCCAACCCAGGGACTGAACTGAGGTCTCCTGCATCGCAGGCAGATTCTCTACCAGCTAAACCACCAGTGAAGCAAATTCCCTAAAATAAGATGGAATGCAATTATTTTAAAGTAAACTGAACAAAAAGCCTTCACCCAAGGTTCTTTTCATTCTTATTTATTCCAAATTTCATCAATTTAGCAAGGTTTCACACCTTTAGAAAACAAAGTAATCTTTGTTTAATTACAAACACCCTTTTCTGTGAGTACTGTATCTGATATATACTATAGAACAGGAATTTCAGAGTCTATGCCAAGCTTTCTATAGCAGACAGTTTAACAAGGACTTCCTGTTACCAACTAGCTCCAGTGAAAACAATCTTCCTTTAATCTAAAGACTAGGCAGCTAACAGGCAGAACCGGATTCTCCAGGTGTGAGGTAAGCAATTTGTTCTCACTTGATACGAACTGCAAAACAACTTTATATCTAACTTATTTGACTTCATTATGTGGCTTTCAATTAAGTTAACTAAATGAAAAACCATACAAAGATTAGCCTGTGAACTATAAGATAGAGATTTAAATAAAATATGAATAAAATGTTACAGGGGATACTGAAGATTTTCTCTCACAGGCAAGACTCCAACTACGCAGGTGGAAAAGCAACAAAAACAAGCCAAAGGAACAAGACAAAGGTAAACAAACCACTCTTTTCTGTACTTATAATGTGAGATATCCAGAGATTGAAATCTGTGACATTTAAAAAGAACTCAACAGATAATTGAAGCTACCTGTTTTGTTCAGATTTGGACCAGGTTACAGGCAGCTGATCTGTTCACATATACTATCAATAGGCTGAATGAGATAGGAGTTTACAGTCCCTAGAAATAGACCACTACAAACAAAATCAATATTTCCTTTTAAGTCGTTTAAAAAATATCTTTCCATTTTGGAAACACTAGAAGGTCAGAACCTATAAAAACAAACTTCAAATTCTTTCCTCTATAAACAGACTATATAAATTATACTGTGCTTGCTTTAGAGAACATTTTTCCGCTTAATTCCGAAAAGAAGTTTATACCCAACTTGCCACATGTGTATAATGTTTAAAAATTCAAGAAAATTTTCTATAAGGCCTTAATTTCTTCATTGTTGTTTCCTAGAATTCTTAAAATTAAATTTGAGGAAATTAAAAAATAATCGTGTTGTAAAAGGGCTACTGTAAAATATCGACATACTCAATTTCTTTTTAAGTACTCAATTTTAGATGTTTCAGTTAGTACTTAAATTATAAAATTTAATATCAATATTATATTTGATTTGATAATTTTAAAAACTTAAGTCACCATCACTTAAATGCAAACAACACAGGTAGTTTCAAATTTAAGTTTACAGGCTTAATCAAAATATGTTTTATTTTTTGATATTTCTTCAAAGTTACTTTACAATTGTTATGTGAGATTTTAATATGTACTATTTCAAATCAAAATAATATTTCCATTAGTAAATGCTTTAAGGGTAAACATGAAAGGTGACTATGTAATACCCAGAACCCATTACCTCTGTGACAATGCAGTTTTAAATTTAATATAAAAATGTTATATATGTACAGCTTACTTGAGTCAGATATGAGAGAGTTCAAAATTACATGAGTCTTAATATTTAAACAAAATAGTCTTACTGTTAAAGAGTTAATTTTACAGTTATTTACACTAAACAAAAAGTAGAATTTAAAAAGCACTCAAAGGTTGCATTACCAAAAAGTGTATAATAATTTTAACTGATGTAATTAACATAATTCGCAATATTTTTTTTAGTTTGTTTTCTTCTTGTAAGCAGCCAAACAGGTGAACACTGCAATAATAACTGCTTTCACCCTGAACTAGGGAAATGCTGCATGCTGTCTTCATACAAAAAAGCAAAAAGACATTCCATTTTATGTTAAATAAACATTTGTTACATTTCTTGAAATGTTTATTCAATGTGAAAAGTTAAAGTGTAGTCACTCAGTTGTGTCTGACTCTCTGAGACCCCGTGGACAGTAGCTAACCAGGCTGCTCCGTCCATGAATTCCTTAGGCAAGAATACGGAGTGGATTGCCATTTCCTTCTCCAAGGGATATTCCCAATCCAGGAATCAAACCTGGGTCTTCTGCACTGCAGGCAGATAATAGCAACTATAAAAAGAAATGTCTTTTAAAAACTCCATAAAGTATCCATCCAGGGTATATTTCCTAAAGCATTAGAAAAATTTTATTCATATTTCTGTTCCTAGAAATGTTCCCTATCTGCCATAGGGTGGAGAAACTTTTTAGTCATATAAGTTTGCTTTTGTATTTTAGAGAACAATTGTCGATTTAATTACTGTATTTATAAATCAGTGTTCTAACTTGCTTTTTGCAAATATTACATTTAAGCTCAAAGATACAATCAATTAACAGTAAAATTTAAAATTGTATAGCAAAGCAGTACATTAAATATGCTGAAAGATGAAATATTTGGATAGAACTCTTCTGATACTAAAAAAATAAATTTAAGGTACAGAAAAGGTTGCATAAAATGGTAGTATCGTCAATTTCACTTACCTAAACAATTAAATGATTTCACAACTATGTGCTTAATATTTTATGCCTTCATGAACTCTGTCTCTTCCAACTTTAAATTCTAATACACTCAGATATCTCACTTTGCTTACATTATAATTTATAAAGATAGAAGAAGATCGTAAGATAAATTGGAAATAGTTATACATATAGCTATGAGTATGCAACTACTGGAAAACACAATTTATCTACAAAATGAAAGTATACCCGAATATCTACATTAAGTTAGTTTCTACAGAGACGAATATAAGGATTTAAGGAACATCTGAATTATGTAAACTCTTTAAACTAATCACCTATGACTTTCAGGAAGATGCACAGATAAAGAAATTCCTCCTCTTGCTAGAAACCTAGAGAAGTGCTTGATATAATCTTACGGGGAAAAAGAAAAGAAAGACAAATTTCTAAACTACATCATTATATCTGAAGTAAGAAAGGGAAATTTCCAGGTGCCACAAATGAAGAGCAAAAACACTCAGAGCCAAAGTGGAGAGCAGGAATTAAAGCTAACTCCACCGGTTACTGGCCTTTCCTGGTGTATCAGTGGTAAAGAATCCACCTGTCAGTGCAGGAGATTCTGGTTCAATCCCTGGGTCAGGAAGATCCCCTGAAGAAGGGAAGGGCAACCCACTCCAGCATTCTTGTCTGGGAAATCCGATGGACAGGGGAGCCTGGTGGGCTACAGTCCATGGGATCACAAGAGTCAGACATGACTTAGTGACTAAACAATAACCACCAACCACTGGCTACTAGGGGCAAACACTTTTATCTTAGAGGCTGGGGTTTAGAGTGTGCATAATTGGGAACTAAAGTCAAGTTTCTTGTATGAAGTATTGAACCAGAAAAAAAAAAGAACACAGTCTGCATACAGAAAAAGGAAAATCTCTGTTGGTTTGTCCAGGACTACAGCAAGGAGTGATGTATTCGCTCAGGCTACAAAAGCACTACAGAAAAATCAGGCCCATACTTATACTACCTGAGCTATAGAGCACTTCATGGGAAATAGATGGGGAAACAGTGTAAACAGTGTCAGACTTTAGTTTTTGGGGCTCCAAAATCACTGCAGATGGTGACTGCAGCCATGAAATTAAAAGACACTTACTCCTTGGAAGAAAAGTTATGACCAACCTAGATAGTACATTCAAAAGCAGAGGCATTACTTTGCCGACTAAAGTCTGTCTAGTCAAGGCTATGGTTTTTCCTGTGGTCATGTATGGATGTGAGAGCTGGACTGTAAAGAAGACTGTGTGAATTGATGCTTTTGAACTGTGGTGTTAGAAGTGGAGAAGACTGTTGAGAGTCCCTTGGACTGCAAGGAGATCCAACCAGTCCATTCTGAAGGAGATCAGCCCTGGGATTTCTTTGGAAGGAATGATGCTAAAGCTGAAGCTCCAGTACTCTGGCCACCTCATGCAAAGAGCTGACTCATTGGAAAAGACTTTGATGGTGGGAGGGATTGAGGGCAGAAGGAGAAGGGGACAACAGAGGATGAGACGGCTGGATGGCATCACTGACTCGATAGACTCGAGTCTGAGTGAACTCCGGGAGTTGGTGATGGACAGGGAGGCCTGGCGTGCTGCGATTCATGGGGTTGCAAAGAGTTGGACACGACTGAGTGACTGAACTGAACTGAACTGAAAGAAAGGTCAGGCTCACACACTCAGTATCTGCAGGTCCTATGTCCATGGATTCAACCAACATCAGATGGACAATATTTAGGAGAAAATCCAGAAAGTTCCCAAAAACAAAATTTGAAATTTCCATGCACCAGCAACTATTTACATAGTATTAACATTTTATTTACAAACATTTATATATCAGTTATATTGTATTCGGTATTATAAGTAATCTATAAATGACTTGAAGTATATTTTTAAAGTAAAAATATACAAGAGGATATATATAAGTTGTATGCAAATATTACATCATTTTATATAAGAGACCTAAGTATCCATGGAGTTTGGCATCTGTGGGCATCATGGAACCAATCTCCCACAATATGCAGGGACAACTGTATACTAACTGGGCTATGATAGTTTGAGTATGTCAAACTCATAGTTGTGGCAATCATAAAAATGAGGTTAAGAACATACCCATAATGCAAGGCACTAGGGGCATTCCTATATAATTCCCTACTGAAGATAAACTGCTGATGAAGTTTACTAAACACATTTGTCCATCACCAAGAAAAACAGCTAATGATCACAATAAACAAAGGAACTACTTCTAAGTAATGGCAACCCACTCCAGTATTCTTGCCTGGAGAGACTCCCAGAGACAGAGGAGCCTGGTGGGCTGCCATCTATGGGGTCACACAGAGTCAGACACGACTGAAGCAACTTAGCAGCAACAGTAGCAGCAGAAATAACCTAACAATGTAAAAGGATCCTGAACATAAATATATTTTAAATATTCAAAAGCAATAAATGAAGACATACACAAGATGAACACAGTAAAATTTTAGTTGATTTTATATAAATATCATTTACTATAACATGCACAGACTGAAAGGAAATCTGTTTTTCCTTTAATATCAGTAACATATATAGCTTTATAGAAAAAAGAGATTAAAAATACTTTCGTTAGTAAATTTACTATGATTAATGAATATGAAATAAATACTGATATATTCTAAAGAGGTATTTAAAGTATCTTTTATTCAAGTATGAAGCTGTGGTATTCCTTCAGGAAACTGTTCTTTCAAAAACACAGAAACCCAGGATAAGATCATCTTTAGAAGGGTCAGAATCAAATATCTTCATTTCCAAAATCAGTGACAGTAAAATTTACCTCCTTAAAAGCACTTTGCAAAAGTATATTGTGCTACTATATTTGAAATACCCTATTTCTTTAAAAAAAAAAAATAAGTTAAACTATGATGCTTCAAAAAGACGCTTTTGATGGCACAATGGCACTGTTCATTCGATTCATTGATAACTAAAACAAAAAATAGAAGAACCTAACTTGCCATATGTATATTAGAGTTTATTTCCAGATTTGTTTCAAGCCATGCAATCAAAGAGAAAATTATACGCATTGTAGTTCTTCACAACTGTGAAATTAAAAAAAAATTTTAGGCTACTTAGCACATGAATAAAAAATAAAAATCTGTTTTGGTTTGATACCCATCCCCCTCATTTCTCATCTAAGCCTCAAATACTCTTCTTTTCCCCATATTATGAGGAACAGAAGTCAATTAAAAAAATAGTGCAACAAACATCATACCTGCTATGTACAATGTAGTTATAAAAATTCATAGGAACAGGTTACATGTATGTATGTACATACATGTATGTATGAATAGGATACATAAGTCTGTGTACATAAAAAGGAATGCAATACACCTCACTTCCTGTCTTATCTCATACTATGACTACAGCAGAAGAAAATATAAGAATACCAATTTCTTCATGGTGCCAAGGCTAGAATTCAAAAATTTTTAGATTTCCCATGACACAGGTATATGAGATCAGAACAAATTATTTTTCTTTTTCTAAATTATAAAGTATTTAATTTGAAAAATTCTAATATGCAAAACTCTAACCAATACAGATGCTAATATAATTATTTTAGATCTAATATGCTACACTACCTCCTGCAAGAGCTTTTTTCTTTTAAACGCAGCATTTATATTAAAAACATAATATCTGATACAATTCAACTTCACTTGTAACATGTTTCATTTAGGATAATCTATTTCTATTTACTATGAAATAAAGAAAAATAACAGATCTACAATCAAGGGAGGAAGGGAAGGAAGGAGGAAGAAAGAAAAGAGCTTATGACTGTTTCAAAAGCAACATAACATCCTAAACACTTGGGGAAGGAATTAATTTTCAGCATCTATATGGTAATACCAGAGGAAGCATATAGATAAGTAAGTGATAAACACTAAAGCAAAGAACAGTATGGAACTATTCAAGATAATTCACTAAACTAATTGACTTTAGTAAATTACTTCCTTCTATACTGGAAAGATTAGTCTTTATCAGAGGCATATAATAAATTATGTGTGATAACTCTGCTTCCTCAAAGTTATTACATGATAAAAATTTCTATAATCACTTATCAATAGTTTTTAGTTCTTTTTAAAAATCTTCACCAGGATAATCATCAAATATTTATAAAATACTGAATATAAAAGAGCATATAGACAATGCCAGCTTTATATAACATATACATTCTAGGAAATTTATATTAAACATCTAATAATATAAAAAAGCACTGGCCTAGCAGCCAGGAAGTTTGCATTATTATACCAGTACTACCAACAAGCTTTGGGTAAGAGATTTAACTTCTCTGATTTTCAATTTCCCCATAAGAAAAATCAATTAGTCAACTCTAAAGATTAGTTAGATATTGATTAGTTAACTCTAAGGGTTCATTTTGGAAATTACAATATTCAATAGATGTGGAAAAAACCAGGTTCATCACCTCTCTTCCGGAGAACAGGTGAGGATTACACATCACTACCATCGTCCTTCAGTTGGTTGAGGAGCTACAAAGCAGAGTAACATGCTTTGTTTCATTTCAGGGCTACAGCATGTTAATGTCTATGAGAACTTTCCAGTACTTCCAACTGCCCTACCAACCTACCACATTCAGAAAGGTGGAGCTTAGGTCTCTGAAAGACCAAGATGGGAACAAGAGCCCCTGCTTACCCAACATGGACATGAAACATGAATGAGAAATACATCTTTGTGGTTGCAATACACCAAGATTTGGTGACTGGATATTACTGTGACATAATTATGCAAATCTTGACTGATAAAATGGGACCACAAGAAAGTTCTCATAAAGTGAATTATTTAAAACTCACAAGAATCATGGTTTATGGTAAATTCAAGTTCTACACAAAGATGGAAAATATAAGTGTGGTATTTATCTCAGTGTGTGGCTTACACTTATACTCCAGAACAAGTAGTAAGAAAAGAATCTGAGACTAAAGAAAATGTCTTGAATTCAACACCCAAGTGTTATATGAACACTTGGTGATGTTAAATTACTAACTGCATGACCCCTTACTAGGAAAGAGGATCGTGCTTACGTAAAACAAAAAACAAAAGGACCCCAAAGATTTAAAGTAAAACAAAAAAGGACCCCAAAGATTTAAATGAAAGAAATGTTTAGGCATCTTTTTCTATCTGGAAAGTTAATATCTATTTTTATCTGAAGATTCTTCTGCTCCTAATGTTTCTATTAAAGGATATTTGGTAGTTCACTCTATGGTACAATCTATTTCAGTTCCTTGCTATATAAATGTAATAAGGCCATTAAAAGTAAGAGCTTGTATTTCCATGATCTGGCCATTTTTACTTTCTGCTTCTTGTAAAATAATAATTATTTCAAAGCAAAAAAAATAAATAAAAATAAATAAATAAAACTCACAAGAAGTTCCAGGCTAGTTTAGAAAGCTAAAAATCTTTACAATTTATCTTTTAAAACTGAATTTTTATATTAAGAATTATATTAGTAAAAATGAAAGTGAAGTTGCTCAGGTTAACCACAATTAATTAAAATTATAAATAACTATGAAATTATATGTATAAACTGCAAACATGGATCTCCTGCATTGCAGGCAGATTTTTTACCCCCAAATCACCAGAGAATCCCCAATATAGTCTAAAAGATGTGAAAAATATAAAAAATGATAACATCAAACTTTCTGAACATTTAATTGGCTGCTCTAGTACTGAAATCTTTCTCAATTAAAATCAGTTTGTTTTTACTTTAATAGGGACTTAAAAAATAGTATGCTCACATACTATTAAATAAATTTCCTCTATTTTGTTTATTTCCTACTTGTAAGGGCAAAGGCCAGGAAATACATTCCTAGAAGACATGCTTAACACGATGGACAGATAACTGTTTTTATCTACTTTCCTAACACCCAAAGTCTGCAATCTACATTGCCACATTCTCACCATCTCCCTTAACTAATCTTTTCACAAATTTTCCAGGCTTAATGCTATAGCTTATTATTTTTTTCCCACAGATCTTAGTAAGCCACTAGATTGGGTTAGCTCTATTTCTAAAGTAGAGAAATTATTCCTTGCAAATAAAGTAGAATACAGACAATGGAAAGGTGGAGAGAGAGGGAGAATAAAATCCTTTCCCTACATAGAAGTCTCTTATTTGCATAAATTATACAGACTGAAACTTTTTTAACTTCTAATATAGCAAATCAGTGGTAAAATAAAAGACCTATAGCTATTTGAATTAAATATTTAGATAATTTAAAATACATAGCAGAAAATTATAAGTGCATTTCAGGGAATAAAAACTTGCTGTTAAATGTTTCCAACCAATACTTCAAATACTCAACAATTCAGGTACACAGAAATGTCTCTGAGTAAACGGTTAGTATCTATAAAAGACTTTTTCTATGAAAAACAGATTTCAAGGTCTTATCCCTTGTGATCTGCCTTCCTTCTCAATCACTTCATTTAAATAGCTGCCTCTTCTGAAAACTTACCTGAACTATCTCCACAGAGCATCTGACACCATTGAAGAAGGCTTTATATTATAGCAAAGACAGAGTCACTCACACTAGACTGCCTGAATCTGAATCCCAACTCTACAAGCTGACATCTCGGTTAAGTTTCCTAGGATCGGGTCCAAATGTTATTATCTGTAAAATAGAGACTATGGTAATACTTAATTCAGTTATTAACATGCGACACACTTAGAACAGTGCCTGTCAAATATTAAGAACTCAAGAAAACACAAGGTATAAAGAGCTCAATATAAGAACTTGAATAAACCACAGAATAAATATCTTTGCCCTCATGGAGCTTATATTCAGGGGATAGAGCAGCCAATAAAGTAAAATAAATAAGTAAAATATAGTGAAAAGTGCTAGGAAGAAAACTAAAGCTGGGGATGCTGGTTGCAGTTCCTGATAGGGTGCCCAAGGACAGCCTTACTGAGAGCGGTGTTATTTCAGTAAGATTTCAGATAGTAAGTGCTAAAGCCCTAAGGCCAGGTTTGTGTAAGGAATAACAAGGAGAGCAATATGGTTGAAGCAGAGGAAGTGAAGAGTTGTGGAGGCAAGGTCAGAGGGGCAAAAAGAGGGGTGGAGAAGTCATACAGGACCTTGTGGTGGTGGTTCGGTCACCAAGCAAATCTAACTCTTGTGACTTCATAGACTGTAGCCCGGCCTCTGTCCATGAAATTTCCCAGGCAAGAATACTGGAGTGGGCTGCCACTTCCTTTTCCAGGGGATCTTCCTGACCCAGGGATCAAACCTGGATCTCCTACATTGCAGGTAGACTCTTTACAGACTGAGGGAAAGAGACCTCAAGGAAGCCTTACAGGACCTTGTAGGCTCTGGCTTTTCATCTGAGAGATCATGTTAAAGAAGGACTTTAGATATAGGAATGATGTGATCTGACTTACATTTTAACTCTGATCTCTATATTAAGAAAAGACCAAAGAGGCAAAGGAGAAGGGGATACAAAGGAAGAAACAAAGAGACAATTGCAATAATCCAGGTGAGAAAGGGTAGTGACTTGAGTCAGGGAGGTAGTTCACCATGTACCCTAAAAAGAGATTGGCAAGATTCGCTATTAGTTTAAATAGGGGGAGGGGGAATAGGGGGAGGACACAAAACAGAATATTGAGAATGACTCCAGATTTTTTGGTCAAGTGACCCAGATGAAGATGGCAAGAAGAGACCAGAAGAGATGCCACTTACTGAATTGGAGCAGCAGTTTGGGAGTTGGGAGGAAGATCAGGAGCTTACTTTAGACACAGACATTCAAATGGAGCTGTTGAGTAGACAGGTGTTATGAGAGAAGTCTCATAACACTTGAGATATAATTTTGAGTCATCAGCTAACAGACAGTATTTAATGCTGTGAGGCTTGAAAACAATGGTGGATAAAAAGAGAACTGTGTGTGGAAGCATTCCAGTATTCAGAGGTGGGAGGACAAGGAGAAATCAGAGAGGAGAAAAAGGATGAAGAAAGAGCCAAAGAGGCAAGAGGAAAGTCAGGAGAAACACCTGAAAGCATTTCAAGAAGTAATGGTGGTTACATGATGCTGAAATGTTAAAATAACCAATAAATCCTATTGCTTCTACCTCCAAAATACATCCCAAATGGTTCCCATTTATTCCATCTAGTTTCATCATCCAGATCTCTCCTGGAGGTCATCAGAAAACTATTTTCTATATAGTGATGGAATTCCAGTTGAGCAATTTTAAGTCATAAGAGATTATGCTGTGAAAGTGCTGTACTCAATATGCCAGCAAATTTGGAAAACTCAGCAGTGGCCACAGGACTGGAAAAGGTCAGTTTTCATTCCAATCCAAAGAAAGGCAATGCCAAAGAATGCTCAAACTACCACACTTTGCACACATCTCACACGCTAGCAAAGTAATGGTCAAAATTCTCCAAGCCAGGCTTCAGCAATACGTGAACTGTGAACTTCCAGATGTTTAAGCTGGTTTTAGAAAAAGCAAAGGAACCAGAAATCAAATTGCCAACATCCGCTGGATCATGGAAAAAGCAAGAGAGTTCCAGAAGAACATCTATTTCTGCTTTATTGAGTATGCCAAAGCCTTTGACTGTGTGGATCACAATAAACTGAAAATTCTGAAAGAGATGGGAATACCAGACCACCTGATCTGCCTCTGTCAGAACTGGACAGGGAACAATAGATTGCTTCCAAATAGGAAAAGGAGTACGTCAAGGCTGTATATTGTCACCCTGCTTATTTAACTTCTATGCAGAGTACATCATAAGAAACGCTGGGCTAGATGAAGCACAAGCTGGAATCAAGACTGCTGGGAGACAAATCATTAATCTCAGATATGCAGATGATACCACCCATATGGCAGAAAGTAAAGAAGAACTAAAAAGTATCTGATGAAACTGGAAGAGGAGAGTGAAAAAGTTGGCTTAAAACTCAACATTCAGAAAACTAAGATCATGGAATCAGGTCCCATCACTTCACGGCAAATAGATGGGAAAACAGTGGAAACAGTGTCAGACTTTATTCTTTTGGGCTCTAAAATCACTGCAGATGGTGACTGCAGCCATGAAATTAAGAGACGCTTACTCCTTGGAAGGAAAGTTATGACCAACCTAGACAGCATATTAAAAAGCAGAGACATTACTTTGTCAACAAAGGTCCGTCTAGTCAAGGCTATGGTTTTTCCAGTGGTCATGTATGGATGTGAGAGTTGGACTATAAAGAAAGCTGAGCACTGAAGAATTGATGCTTTTGAACTGTGGTGTTAGAGAAGACTCTTGAGAGTCCCTTGGACTGCAAAGAGATCCAATCAGTACATCCTAAAGAAGATCAGTCCTGGATGTTCATTGGAAGGACTGATGTTGAAGCTGGAACACCAATACTTTGGCCACCTGATGCAAAGAACTGACTCATTTGAAAAGACCCTGAGGCTGGGAAAGATTGAAGGCGAGAGGATAAAGGGACGACAGAGGATGAGATGGTTGAATGTCATCATGGACTCAATGGACACGAGTTTGGGTAAATTCTGGGAGTTGGTGATGGACAGGGAGGCCTGTCGTGCTGCAGTCCATGGGGTTGCAAGGAGTCGGACATGACTGAGTGACTGAACTGAACTGAATATAGTGATCTATTAAAAACATAAACCCTTCTTTACACACATAGCCGTGTGCAAGGACACACAGGCCCCCTCTTTCTGAAACTGTTGAGAGCCACCTCTGCCAGGTCATCACAGAACCCCACCCCTACCCCAACTCCACTGTGTTGGTATTCTTGGTGGTCTTGCTGGTTACTTTGGCAACGCGTACATTGGTTTTTCAGCTTTTATTATACAGTCAGTACTATAAATTTTGTTTTGAGTTTTGTAACTTTGTAACATTTTAGATGATGTTGTATTTGTACTTCATTGTGTAGATTAAAAAAACTGTGTTGAATAAACCTAGGATTAGAGTACAAAAAAAAAAAAAAAACCATAAACCTTAGGTCAATATCCTATTTCTCTTTTAATTGTCATCCCCTGTATCTAAAATAAAATCTAAACTCCTTACTTTGACCCACAAGGCCATTTGTGATCTGATCCCTGCCTACTGTCCTGATTTCACTCCTTCAGTGTTACTGCTCATATTAATTTCTACCTCTCTCTAAAGCTCTAAAGTAGCTAAGTCGTGTCCAACTCTTTGCAACCCCATGGACTGTAACCCACAATGTTCCTTTTCCACGGGACTTTCCAGGCAAGAATACTGGAGTGGGTTGCCATGCCCTCCTCCAGGGGATCGACCCAGGCATCAAACCCAAGTCTCTTAAGTCTCCTGCATTGGTAGGCAGGTTCTTTACCACTAGTGCCACCTGTGAAGCCTGATTTCTACTTACACAGGCATTGATTTTGTCCTTAAAACACAGCAGTCCAATCTGGCACCACTGCTCTGGCACCACTTGTCTAATTCTCAGGATACACCTCCTTGACTCCATCTTCTTGATATTTATGTCATACAGCTCAAACAGCTCTTTAGAGAGGCCTTGCCCAATTGATCTATCAAGATCTAAAGTTATCTCGTTTATCTGTTTAATTGTATATTGTCCATCCACCTTCAGAGAGTAATTACTTAGGACAGGTATTATTGAATATACAATACAGCATTTAAAACTTTGCATAAAGTAAGCTTCAAAAATTATCTGACAGAATGTCAATTTCTTAAAAGCAAAGAAATATTAGTTTAACTTTTTATGTAATAAGCGTAACATTTCTACAATATCCTTTATTGGATCATCATTCAAGAATATCTTGAACATCTCCAGAGATGGCAAGGTTTTTATGTCATGAAGCAGTTCATTCCATGTTCAGACAGCTCTACTTATGTGAAACGCCTTCTTTATATTAAATCAAACCTCACTTCATGTAATTTCCACCTGCTGCCTTTTGGAGTTATGTCAAGTAAAGCCCAATAAAGTCTAATCCCTCTTATATATACAGACCTACACATTTTAGAAAACAGTTGCAGATATTCCCTACACCTTCTTTTTTTCAGAATAAATATCTCTTTTTCTTTCAACAACTCTCCATATACTACAGCCTTCCGGTATCATTCTTTCCATGACAATTTGAAAATACCCCATTTATGAATTTTCATCTCATACTTAACACAGTCCCTCTCCTATCTGCTTTAACTAGCACAGAATCAGTGAAACAAATATCTTTCTTAGTCTAAACATAACACTATCACTCATGAAAGCACAATAATTATTCTGATACTTTTTATTAAAAGCTCAAAATTAACTAAATCTCTAGTGATTTTCATAGGCCCTGCTTATGCACTCAAGGGTATTCCATTTTATAGATGTAAAGGTGTTTTCTAAACAATTAGGTGNTCTTTCTTAGTCTAAACATAACGCTATCACTCATGAAAGCACAATAATTATTCTGATACTTTTTATTAAAAGCTCAAAATTAACTAAATCTCTAGTGATTTTCATAGGCCCTGCTTATGCACTCAAGGGTATTCCATTTTATAGATGTAAAGGTGTTTTCTAAACAATTAGGTGAAACATTTTACACCTATTCAGTTAAATATATTTTTTTATTTTCAGTATAGTGTTCTATGATATTTTAATTTTCAAATCCCAATTCTGTACTTCAACATACTAAAGAGCTCTCTAAATTTTGCACCATCAACAATTTTGAAAAGAACACCTTCTGTGACATCCAAATAACTGATAAAAAATATTTGCATAAATGTATCAAACACTGAGTGTGACAGTAAAACAGCATAACACTAGAGACCTTTTCTCCTAGTTGATACTGATATCACGTGTGGTTCAATGAGCTACTTGTAACTCCCTAATGACTTCTTATCCACAAAAATATCATGAAAGATATTCTGAATGCCTTTCTAAAGTCAAGATTAACTATCAAAATAAAGTATTTTATTAACAAGGATTTCCTTTTATTCACTTCATTCACATATGCATATTATTATACATGTATATGCATATCACTATATATAACTATGTATACCAACTGATTCCCTGAATAACTACCAACACAGGATATAGTAAATGTCAATATCATCAGTGTCTCTCAAATAAGATTTTTATATATCCTATAAAAAATACCACTTATTATGAATTTATATAAACAAAGCTATGTTAAATAATGTGTTAGTCAATTCCAGAAGACTGAGAAATTTTAAGATAAATTCAATATTATCTATATTGCTTAAGGCTTTCATTTGGAATCTCCCGTCACTATACTGGTTTTAGCTGAATTACACATATGGGCTTCCCTGGTGGCTCAGACAGTAAGAATCCACCTGCAATAAGGGAGACCTGGGTTCAATCCCTGGGTCAGGAAGATCCCCTGGAGGAGGAAATGGCAACCCAGTCCAGTATTCCTGCTTGGAGAATCCCCATGGACAGAGAAGCCTGATGGGCTACAGTCCATGGGCTCACAAAGAGTCGGACAGGACTGAGTGACTAAACACAGCACAGCAAAATGAGAATTTTTTTAACATTACATAGACCAAATTAACTGAGAATCATATCTTCAGTAATAAGGACACATTCAGAGTGACCGTAAAGTCCTAAAAAGATCTGGTCAAATCATCCATTCTAAGATAAATCTTCCTAAATCAAGAAAAAACTATTCTGTGGCAGTATCATGATTCTGAAGAACTTACTTTGGGGCAATTATTTCTCTATCACTGCTTACTCTGCTACTTTACACAACTGAATAGGACTCACAGAAGCCCTGAATTATGTAAAGTAATTTATAAGACATTTTACATTACTTTTCCTAGTTGAGTAATCTTTATGAGAAAATTCTTATCAATTTTTCTTATTTTTAACCATCTTCTCAGAAAACCATGAGGATTTTTCCTGTGAGATAGATGTAGCTATGTGAAACCAACTCCTACTGGGGGAAAACACCAATTTTTTCTTTGTTCAACACCATCATTTTTGCTTTTAGGAGAAAAGAGAAGATGAAAGACCGACTTCAAGAACTGAAGCAACGAACAAAGGAAATTGAGCTCTCTAAAGACAAGGATGTGTTGACTACAGAAGCAGAGGAACAAGGGGTGTTTCTGCAGCAAGCTGTTATTTATGAAAGAGAGCCTGTAGCTGAGAGACACCTACATGAGATACAAAAACTACAGGAGAGTATTAACAACTTGACAGATAATGTTCAAAAATTTGGGCAGCAACAGAAAAGTCTGGTGGCTTCAATGAGAAGGTTTAGTCTACTTAAGAAAGAGTCTAGCATTGCAAAAGAGATAAAAATACAAGCAGAACACATTAACAGAGGTTTGGATGATTTAGTAAAAGAAGTTAAAAAGTCAGAGGATGAAAGTGGTCCATCATCAGTGGTCACAAGGATACTTAAATTTCAGCATGCTGCAATGTTCCGCCATTTTCAGCAAACTATGTTTACATACAATGACATAATAGCAGCAAAACAAGAGAAGTGCAAGACATTTATTTTCCGTCAGCTTGAAGTTGCTGGAAAAGAACTACCTGAAGAAGAAGTAAATGATATGCTTCATCAAGGTAAATGGGAAGTTTTTAATGAAAGCTTACTCACAGAAATCAGTATCACTAAAGCACAACTCTCAGAGATAGAGCAGAGACACAAAGAATTGGTTAATCTGGAAAACCAAATGAAGGATTTAAGGGATCTTTTCATTCAGATCTCTCTTTTGGTGGAGGAACAGGGAGAAAGTGTCAACAGTATTGAAATGATAGTGAATGGCACAAAAGAGTATGTTAACACTACTAAAGAAAAATTTGGACTAGCTGTAAAATACAAAAAAAGAAATCCTTGCAAGATATTGTGTTGTTGGTGTTGTCCATGCTGTGGCTCAAAATAAAGAAGCTATTTTAGAAATTTTTCCAGTTTAGAATGAAGGATGTCCTATAATTTGCTGTCTCATATCACTCTTCATTTCATAGAGTCACTCATAAACTTTCATCGCTACTAAGTTATAATTTTCCCCTTTCATTCTTACCTACTAGAATGCAAGAAATTTCTCAAGCTAGTAACATAAAACAAGTCTTCAATTATTAAACTAAATATAGTAATATTAGCTTCAAACTCATGGGTTAACTATTAAAAATGAGATGAATCATCTTAAGTTTCTAGACAGATAACAAGCTCTATCACATATTTTTTGTAACTTTCAATGCTTAAACAAGATAAATGTCAATAAATGAAAACTACTTAATCCTTCAGGTTCCTTTAAGAGCATTTTGGTAGTTAAGATTGTATAAAACAAGACTTCGAGGAGTGCTATATTGAAGCAAAACCAAACTGGAAGCTGTATAAAACCTTTTATGTTCAGATAGGTCAGTTAACTCAGTGGTCAACAAATCCTAGGAAAACCCAACTATTAATATGTACTCAATGAATTGAGTCTAGTTGGTAACTAGGAGCTGATTCTAGCTTAAGGCCTAAAAAACTAAGTGAAGGCACTGTTTTCCTGCACTTGGATCCATTCAGGACACTGTATTACAGATTAAGAAAACTGGCAAATAAAGTAAAAAATAAAGATAACTATTATTCTTGGAAGTTTCTCCATCACTTTATTGTGAAGCCAGGCAGTAGACTAGGGACTAGAGATATACTCTGAACTAATGTGGAGATAGAGTTTTGAAACTAACATTATAGTGGAAAAGAGATTTAAAATAAGGATGATAAGACAGACTGTCAGAGTGGCTTCTTTTGACTGGGTGGTCAATATAGGCCTCTCTAAAAGGTAATGTAAGTGTAGATCTACGTGGTGAAGACAAAGGAAACATCTACTCTAGGCACAGGAAACAAACCTGAGGAGACTATTACTCCATTCAAAGAAGAATGAGCATATAGCTGTTATCAGTGGGGGACGAGCAGTGAGGTAAGATGAGGTTAAGAAAGCTCAGCAGGGGCTAGACGTAAAGCTCTGTAAGTTGGAAGTTTCCAGCAAGTGTAATGATGCAAAGCCCTCAGGCTGTTTCTGGCCTGGGAATAATGTTATGTAATTAATGTTTGAGAAAAATCATCCTGTCTACTGTAGGAGAATGGGTTAGAATGTAATTTAGGGCGGTGAATAGAGGACTAGCACATATGTATAGAAAACAATTAACAGGCTAATACAACAGTCCTAGTTAAGAGAGGATGGAGGTTTGGGCTAGGATGGGAGGGCAGGTGGTGATGGTGGAATCAGCAATACTAATACTCAAGACCGACAAACAAGACACTTGCTATGTCCCAGCATTGTTCTAATGATTTTACAATTTTACTAAGAACACTGAAGCACAGCAAGGTTAAGTAACCTAACTTGGGCCCTAGAAACTGTACAGAGAACTGGGATTTCACCCTAAGCAATATGATTCCAGGAAACAGTTCTTAATTACTATATACCACGTTGCAGTGATGGGGTAAAAATTAGACTAAAATGTGGTAGATTTAACAGCTATGATCCAATCTGATTGGATTATAATACCATTTATAATCAGAAAAGACAGAGATGAAGGTTTCAAAACTATGTGTGAGGAAGAAATCAAGAAACTCTATCTTGGCCAAGAGTGTCTGAAATGACCATAAAATGTCTTAAGTGAAGGTTTCTAAGATACTAGTTACATCAGAAAGAACTTTTGGGAGATGTCAAAGCTATAGATTTGGGTCATCTGATAAGTAAAATAAGGTCTCAAAAGTATCTAGATGCAAAAAACTGGAAGCCCAGAAAAGAGCCTGAAGTATTCTAAAATTTATATTTAAAGGAGAAGAGGAGCTTATGAAGGAGACTAAGAAGACACCATCAAAGAAGTAGGAGGAAAACCAAGAAAAGGATGCTATAATGCAAAAGTATTTAAAGAAAAGTTATAGTACATGTACTTCTGCTCAATGTTATGTGGCAGCCTGGATGGAGGTGAGTTTGGAGAGAATAGTTGTAGTGTTAATTGCTCATTTGTGTCCAATTCTTTGAGACCCTATGGACTATAGCCAACCAGGCTCCCCTGTCCATGGAGATTTTCCAGGCAAAAAGACNAGTGGAAACAGTGGCTGACTTTATTTTGAGGGGGCTCCAAAAATCACTGCAGATGGTGACTGCAGCCATGAAATTAAAAGACACTTGCTCCTTGGAAGCAAAGTTATGACCAACCTAGACAGCATATTAAAAAGCAGAGACATTACTTTGCCAACAAAGGTCCATCAAGACTATGGTTTTTCCAGTAGTCATGTATGAATGTGAGAGTTGGACTGTAAAGAAAGCTGAGCGTGGAAGAATTGATACTTTTGAATTGTGGTGTTGGAGAAGACTCTTGAGAGTCCCTTGGTCTGCAAGGAGATCCAATCAGTCCACACTAAAGGAGATCAGTCCTGGATGTTCATTGGAAAGACTGATGTTGAAGTTGAAAGTCCAGTATACTGTGTATATACCACACACCTGATGCGAAGAGGTGACTCATTTGAAAAGACCCTGAGCCTGGGAAAGATTGAGGGCAGGAGGAGAAGGGGACGACAGAGAATGAGATGGTTGGATTGCATCACGGACTCAATGGACATGAGTTTGTGTAAACTCAGGGAGCTGGTGATGGACAGGGAGGTCTGGTATGCCGCAGTCCATGGATCGCAAAGAGTCAGACATGACTGAGCAACTGAACTGAACTGAACTGATATACCACATACAATTTCATTGTTATACTTCAAAAGCATCCTATTAAGCAACAAAAACAACATATTTAACTAATTAGCTGCTGAATATATTGTTTATTCACATACAACATGTATTAAAAGTAGCCATTTTTTCTTTAGAATTACCTTAAAAGAAAAAACTCTTAAGCATTAGAAGCATAATATTAGGAAGCTACTGGCTCAGAAAGTATGCAGTTAACAAAAATAGTGAAAACTACTTTGAGCACTTGGACTCATTCTTACTAAGCCATGTCAGTTTCTGTAAATCAAAAGTTTCATGTAGCCTGAAATCACCCAAGATACTTTAAACTGGCTCTCTTAATTCAATCTTCCTGGGCACCACATATCAGCAATCTACAGCAACTATTCATTTCCACAATCACATGCAGAGAACACTAGTAAAGAACTGCCCTACATACTTTAAATACATTATTTCAGAATTCATGTAATATAAATATTAAAATCCTTATTTACAAGTGGAAACATAGAAGTTCAGGATGATTACTCAAGGCCTGGCTGACTCCAGAGCCCATGCTTTCTCCCATACCAGTAGATCCCAATATCTGTTGTGCATCAGAAAGACCTGGAGAACTTGTGGCAAAAATGGAAGCATCCTTGGCCCCACTCTAAAAAAATGTGGCTTGGTCTGATGCTGATACAGGTCATTCCTAGATAACATCTTGCTGCTCAACAACACAGTCAACAGGTTTTNCCCAATATCTGTTGTGCATCAGAAAGACCTGGAGAACTTGTGGCAAAAATGGAAGCATCCTTGGCCCCACTCTAAAAAAATGTGGCTTGGTCTGATGCTGATACAGGTCATTCCTAGATAACATCTTGCTGCTCAACAACACAGTCAACAGGTTTTTCTTCATTGTTTTGTTTTATAATAGAGTGTATTGGGACAGGGGAGGGAAAGAACTCTACGGGTTCTTGGAGCATAAATTACTTGAGAAGTCAACCAGCTAAGAAGCTTTACTGTAAACTACAGCTGCTACTAGTGAAGCTGGATGCCATAAGAGATGAAAGGTGGCCCTCAGCAAGGTAACGCAGAGGTAAGTCTACAGTGTAGCTAAACAAGGTTGATGAAGATGACAGCTTGCTTACGTTTCCACTGAAAGAAAAGAAATCTTAAGCCACTGGGCCCTGTAAAGTGAGTAGAGGTTTCAGACAGTAAATTAAGGGACTCACCACCACAACTAAAGATCAAGTGATTAAATGATATAGGTTGTCCCCACTCCCACACTTAAGGGTTTCCAGAATTTGACAAAGGACCCAGGTTCTCCTATTTCTCATTGAAAGGTGTAACTCTGTAAAAGTACATTTGACTTAAATTCTAAGGACAGTGTTAGGATAACCCACAACCTAATTAACTTCTCTTGGACACTTACAAGAAAAAATATCACTCAAACTAACAATTTTCTGTAATACTGCCTAGAAGAAAGCTGAGTCAAGTAGGTATATAGAAGCTGATAGATAGAAGCTGAAAAATCCCTTTATCAAATATCAAAAAATGATAAAATCCTGGTTACTGTTTCTCCTAATATAAAAACTGCCATTTTTTTTTTTAACCTCTTTGGTCATGAAATCCTTTAGGAATTTGAAGAGAGATAGAATCTGCTCTCAAGAAAAATGCACAAGCACTCAGAACTGTGTACATGATTACAGAGGATCTGGGAAGCTATCCATGGTACAAAGACCTCTAGGTCAAAATATTCTTTTTCCCTGGAATGTTCATAACATCTAATCAGATTATAAGAGATATTATGTTTTCTTCCTGAGTGAATCTCCTATACATTTAACACTTTTGGTGTGAAGTATCTAATTTATGAGGTTTGACTAAAAGTTAAGTTAGGTCATATAACCCCACAGAAAAGCAGACAGTACATAAGGAGAAAGTGGCACCCTTCTAAGAGTTCAAGTGTGCTAACACAGGTAAGAGTTGTTATTATTCTGGGAGGAAATTTTAGGCAGTGGATTTCCAGAGTTATTTCAGTTGGCAGTATTAGGAGATTCAACCACAAAAAACGAAGGGTAATTTATATTCGCTCTAAGGGCAACATTTAAGACTATATTAGACAGAAGAGATACAGAAAGAACATGCATCTTCTTATAACACTAGTGTAACCTTGGGAGGCTGAAAATTTCAACTTAAGATGTTTAAAATATCTGCCAGCTCAGTCGCAAGGAATCAACACACAGTGCCTTGTTTTACTGACAGAAAACTTCTACGGTGGATGTTGACCTTAAATTTTGAAATTACTGCTGATTTCAGTGCTACTTATACAACTGCATAAGTTGTTTACTTTTTCTCTTGGAAAGGTCTTCTTTATCTGACTATGTAGCATTAGGCTTTTAATAAAATAATTGTTATAAACGGTTAAAGTAAGCATGTGTATGTGGAGGGGAATGTGAGGGTAGATAATATATTTCAAACCTTAGTTAATTTGAGTACATTGTTTTTGTTTAGTCCCTAAGTTGTGTCTGACTCTTTGCGACCCCATAGACTATAGCTCCCCAGGCTTCTCTGTCTATGGGATTTCCTAGTTAAGAATACTGTCGTGGGTTGCCATTTCCTTCTCTGAGGGATCTTCCCAACCCACGGACTGAACTCACGTCTCCTGCATTGGCAGGCAGATTCTTTACTGATGAGCCACAAAGGAAACCCAATCAGAGTGTAGGTTCAAATTAATCTCCATAATAGTAGATATGAGAGAAAAGAAGCTTTCTATTCTAGGTAAATACACAGCTTAACATGATAACATGGTAACATTTAATATCTTAGAGCAGATATTTACATCAAATCTGTTTTTAATCTCTTTAGAAGAAATACAAATCTCTTCTACCTTTTTACCGAAATGGATTCTTCACATAGACTATACTATGGTTCACATTATAATATACAGCTGAATACAATATTTTACAGATACTTTTATTAAGAAGAGGTATTTAACCATCAGGGCTTCCCTGGTAGCTCAGCTGGTAAAGAATCCACCTGCAATGCAAGAGACCTGGGTTCGATCCCTGGGTTAAGATTCTGTGGAGGAGGGCATGAGAACCCACTACAGTATTCTTGCCTGGAGAGTCTTCATGGAGAGAGGACCCTGGTGGGCTACAGTCTATGAGGTCACAAAGAGTCGGACACAACAGAGTCAGACTAAGCACAGCACAGCATTTAACCACTAAGCCCAAAGAAGTAAAGTGACTTGCCAGGGTCATAAATTCACAATAGCTCTTAGAATCCAGGTTCTAGGTGCTCCATCTTCTCTCTAAACCCATGTTTTTTCAACTTTTCACCACTTATTTCAGAGATCTGACGAATATTATGCTGATTAAGAGGTAAATACAACATAACTGCCAGACAGAACTTCCAATCCAATAAAGCACAGAAGCCTAGTGATCTATGATTCTGACCTTTCCTGAGAACCCTCAAGTCTGTGACATAAAATGAAACGTGACTGACACTTTCTGTGCAACAACACACGCTGTCAGACCAGTATGCAGAATCAAGTCAGGCAGAGCTGGAGAAGTGTCCAGGACCTGCTGTCACTGTCATCTACTCTGCTTCTCATAGCATGAATGAATACTGCTCCACCAATCTGTAATCTTGTTTTTACTGATAAGATAATTCTTCCGGTTTATTTCCTTCTATTGAAGGACTGAATCTTCTTACAGGTCTGTTGTTCTCTGCTCATTATTAGAGGATGGGAAGAAAAAATAATCAAGGGGTTGAACTGAGTTCTGAGAGGCTTTGCAGATCCTAAATCCACTAGTTGAGGGTCAGAAAAGTGGCAAGCAGAAGACACTAGATGCCATAACTGGATTTTTCAGCTAAGAAGTCTAGATGTGAATGGCAGGAAGAGAGCAGCTGTGTACAACAAGGAGCACTGTAGCCAGCCTCTTAATTGGGTGGCCTTTCCTCTATCTCCATACCCGCTAGCCCAGAGCATGGACTTTAGTAGGGCTCTACTGGAGGCCCTTTCCACTTACTTTTCAATGCCGTATCTACTATATGCTAGAGTTATTATCAGTTAAAACACAGACTTTCCTATCTGCAAGGAGCTACGAATGCAACCTGGACTCTAGGGAAAAGTAAAATGATCAAATCTGCATTTAAAAAGGAGCTCTGAAGTACTTTATTCTTGCATTGTTTCCCTTATGAAAGCATGTACCAGTTCTGTGATTTGAAAAATATCAAATAAAAGGGCTGCCTTCAGTGTAGAGGAGAGCTTAGAGAACAGGCAAGATGCTAGCAGGGAGACTGGTCTGGAGAGCAATCAGTAACACAAGGGAGAAGTGAACAAAGGTTGAAAGGAGTTAACATCAAACGGAATAGAGAGAAGTAAAGAGACTCAAATATTAAAACAGTAACATCAATAAGACAAACATTGTAGATCAGAGACAAAAAAGGTAAACAGGAGAACCTTCAAATATGAGACTTAGGTGGATATTAAAGAGGGATTTATAAACAGAAAAAAAGGGTGGGATAGAAAATTGTATATATTATATGATCACTACATACATGTTTTACAAAAATATGCACAGGAAACTCATAAAAATGATAGCAGTGGTTGGCTTTGCATAATAGGCCAGTCATTTTTTATCCTCATTCTTTCTTACATCTTTTAAATTTACTAAGAATATGTACTTTCTGGTAAACTGTGCGCATTTTTGAAGCACACATATCTCAAAACTTTAGCCTAATTAACAAAAATTCTACAGTTGTAAAACTCCCTTAAGAAAAACCGTTCAGATGGTGAACCATCTTATGTTTCGTTAATATATTATATGATCTATAATTAATTATCATGTCTTTGTGAGATCTCACTGACAGTGAAATTGTAATTGTGAGCAACTGTTTCCTTTTTTCCAATTCTGCAAATTCACTAGCTAAGAGAAGTGACAGAGCTGAAAGCAGATATCTTGCTGACAGTTATCAAACTTTACAGTAAACACTGCAGACATTTACCAACTGCATGGCTCTGCCTCAGGGCTTTGTCACATACATTTGCATGACTGACTCTCACTTCCAGCGTCATCTTCTCAGTAAGACCTATATGACTATTTTAAGACTAACATGCCCATCACTACCACCACTACAGGATTCCTAATCTTCTTTTACTTGTTTTGTTTTCAATATACTTATCACCTAATGTACAATACAATTTATGTATTACATTTATTGCGTGTCTCACCTCCAAGAATATAAGCTCCTGAGATCACACATGGAGTTTTATTGTTGCTGTTCTCAAATGTATCCCTATGACTAAATGGATCCCTATACCAGAACAATGCCTAGCATATAGTGGATGCCACAAATATTTGCTGAATTAGTACTTGTATGAGTGAATAAAGGTATGAAAGAATACATGAAAAAAAAGAATAAATAAATGACTACTGGGTTAAAAAGCACACTCAATTATTTTACAAATGAACATCATTTGTTAGTACTGTCTGTAAGTCACTGGTTCTCTGCTTCAACATCTGTAGAGACTAATTTAGCTTATGGGGTTCAACAAAGTTTACTCTTTGTATACACGTCTATTAAAGTTTCTTTCAGATTCAACAAAACAATTAATTATATCAAATAACTTCTCTAATTAGTTAAAAGTATAAAAATTAAATAGTATAAGCTTAACAATAAATGGTACAATAACATTTTATTTTTTGTAATCAGAGTTTTCAGACTGCCTCATTTAACAGTTTGCTTACACTTTCCCATTTAACCATGTTGATAGGTTGCTTAGTTTGTTTCCTTTTTCAATCATTAGTTATGAATTGCAAAAGAACGAGAGAAAAGGACAAAAAGGCAAGAGAACACATAGCACTCCAATTTTAAGAGCAATTTCAACTACTTTTCACTTGACTATGTCTCAAAGTCATAGCACCACCTTGTGTTTACTCTGCGGAAATGCTATGAGGACAGACAGTGCAAAAAGGCTTTGTCGTTTAACTTTTTTTTTAATGTTTAAGCAGCTGAAGAAAATGATGCTAAGCCTATGACTAAGCTGATAACAACACAGATCACATGCTCAGAGTGGAAATACAAAAGTAAAAACTGAGAAATCAACGTGGCCTTAGAAAAATAAACCACCTAAGTAAGTTTCAAACAATAATACTCAAGGGAAAAAAAAAAGAGGCAAAACCTAAATGTTACTAAAAGAGGAAAATAAGTTGAAAAATATTTTAGAACCTCATTAATAGACAAAATCTGACAAGAGTAAATAATCAAATAAAACAAAGAGTTCACATTTGAAAATCCAGGCGATCTAATTATAAGATTTTTTCATTACATAGCCTCTGCCCTTAATCCCTACAGACAGCATTAAAACAAAGCCTTGGTCTATTAACAACTCCCAGTAAATTACATACATTTGATTATGTGAGAGTGTGACAACGCTTTTTCAGTGTTTTGTAACTTAGGGAGATTTCTTTAATGACTAATGCTGTTGCTTCTATGTTTACAATAACACCAACATCGCATGCAAGCTTAGTCGCTCAGTCGTGTCGACTCTTTGCAACCACATGGACCCACCAGGCTCCCCTGTCCATAGGGATTCTCCAGGCAAGAATACTGGAGTGGGTTGCCATGCCCTCCTCCATGAGATCTTCCCAACCCAGGGATCAAACCCAGGTTTCCCCCAACTGCAGGTGGATTTTTTACTGTCTGAGCCATCATGGAAGCCCAACACCAACATTACTTACACCAATATAGGCTTTCCAGATATCCTAGGGTGTCTCAGCACTTCTGACATTGTCTCTTTTGTTTCCTCCATTCTTTCTTCATCACTTGAATCCACAACAAATATTACCCCATAGGACTCAGCATAGTAATTCTTCCAGATTCCTCGAATTCTTTTTCCACCTCCCAAGTCAAAGATGGTGACTTCAAACTTTCCTTGTCTAAGGTCAATTTTGGAAAATCCAACAGTAGGAGCTACATCTTCAGGATATTCTGTTTCAAATGATATAAAGAAAAAGAATCTTGAGATTTCAAATTAGTAACATTAATTTAACTTCACAACTTAAATGGCATAAGTGTATTATTCATCATATATTAGTACTAAATAGAATGTTTACTATTTGTTTACATAATAAGCATTACATCTAAGCAAACTGGTTTGGAGGAAAGGCAGATATTATAAAATATCCAACTAGAATTTACACTCCTTGCAGACAGGGCTTTTTGTTTGCTTGTTTGTTTTTATTGCTATAACCACAGGTCCTAAAATAATGCTTACAATATAACAGGTACTTAATAAGTATTTGTAGAATAAACGAATGAACCTTTGCCTTTAAGGCTACAGATTCTCCAAGTTACAAACAATAAAAATTTCAACTTTCAACACCACAGCCCATCCCCAGGGACTATTACAACCCACGGAGAGTTATAAAGAAAAACTAAACATTTAGAGAATAGTTTAAAACAACCAAACAATGGGAGAAGCTATGAAGAGCATGGCAGAAAGCAAAGAACCAAAGAGCCTCTGGATGAAAGTGAGAGGAGCGTGAAAAAGCTGGCTTGAAACTCAACNCCCAGGGACTATTACAACCCACGGAGAGTTATAAAGAAAAACTAAACATTTAGAGAATAGTTTAAAACAACCAAACAATGGGAGAAGCTATGAAGAGCATGGCAGAAAGCAAAGAACCAAAGAGCCTCTGGATGAAAGTGAGAGGAGCGTGAAAAAGCTGGCTTGAAACTCAACATTCAAAAAACTAAAATCATGGCATCTGGTCCCATCACTTCATGGCAAATAGATGGGAAAACAATGGAACAGTGACAAACTTTATTTTGTTGGGCTCCAAAATCACTGCAGACGGTGACTGCAGCCACGAAATTAAGACGCTTGCTCCTTGGAAGGAAAGCTATAACAAACCTAGGTGTGTTAAGTCACTTCAGTCATGTCTGACTCTTTGCAATCCCATGGACTGTAACTCGCCAGGCTCCTCTGTCCATGAAAAACTTAGACATCATATTAAAAAGCAGACATCACTTTGACCACAAAGTTCCATATAGTCAAAGCTATGATTTTTACAGTATTCATGTATGGAGGTAACAGTTGGACCATAAAGAAAGCTGAGCACCAAAGAACTGATGCTTTGGAACTGTGGTGTTGGCGAAGACTCTTGAAAGTCCCTTGGACTGCAAGGAGACCAGACCAGTCCATCCTAAAGGAAATCAACCCTGAACATTCATTGGGAGAACTGATGCTGAAGCAAAAGCTCCAATACTTTGGCCACCTGACGCAAAGAGCCAACTCAGGGGAGAGTACCCTGATGCTGGAAAAGATTGAGGGCAGGAGAAGGGGGCAACAGAGGATGAAATAATTGGAGGGCATCACTGACAATGGACATGAGTTTGAGCAAACTGGGAGATAGTGAAGGACAGGGAAGCCTGGCATGCTGCAGTTAATGGGGTCACAAAGAGTCAGACACAATTTAGCAACTGACAACAATGAAGAGTATGGGACTATTCTTTTTTAATTAACTGAATAAAAGCTATAATTGGAATAAAGAAACTTTCAAGGACAGCTTATAAATGTAAAGAGTAGATTTTATTTTTTTCTACAAGAAAAGAATACAGGATATTTTCATAAGTTATAACTGAATTGTTTGTACAACTGCATATGACAGCACAAAGAAATATAGGATATGTACAATTATAACTGCCAAGGAATAGTAATGACAATAAGAGATTAAAAAGATCACTAAGGTTCAAGCCTTGAACTAGGAGCTGAAACCTAGATCTTAAAGCTGCTGCTGCTGCTGCTAAGTCACTTCAGTCGTGTCCGACCTTAAAGCTAGGTTGAATTTAAACAGTCAGATCGGTGATCTAAGTAACGGAAATGGAAAAGGCAAGACATACAAACAAGTTGAACACTGTAGTTGGAGCAGATCTTTAATACTGAATGTACACTGAAGAGGGTTCTGAAGACAGAGAACTGGGAGCCATGGAAGGCATTTCAGCAGACCGATAATATAACTGAGATGACTAAAAAGGAAAAAGGAAAGAGAAGTCACTCAGTCATGTCCAGCTCTTTGCAACCCCATGGACTGTAGCCTACCAGGCTCCTCTGTCCATAGGATTTTCCAGGCAAGAGTACCGGAGTGGGTTGCCATTTCCTTCTCCAGGGAATCTTCCCAACTCAGAGATCGAACCTGGTTTTCCTGCACTGCAGCAGACTTTTTACCCTCTAAGCCATGAGATGACTAAAGTGGTCCTTTATTGAGATTCATCTTTGCAAAAGTCTCTAGAACTTACTGAAAATCAAAGTGACAGTCACTTTTTAGAGAGGCAGGAAAACAAAACAAAAATAGAAGCAAGGCAAGAGAGAATGCATGAGCAATTAACAGATGCAAGTGACTCTGGTTACAGAGAAGAGTTCAGACTTCATGTCTGTCTCCTCCATTCACTCACCACTGTGGTTGTTATTGTTTAGTTGCTAAGTTGTATCCAAATCTTTGTGACCCCATGGCCTACAGCCCACCAGGGTTCCAATGTCCGTGAGATGTCTCAGGCAAGAATACTGGAGTGGGATGCCATTTCCTTCTCCACATCATCATGGAATTCACAACAAATATTACTCCCCTGAACTTCTGTTTATAAAGTCAATACAGTGACCACAAACTACATGAGGATTTCAAAGTTAAATCAAACTTATATCAAAAGTTCAGTTCCTCAGTTGTACTAGCTGCATTTAAAGTACTCAAGAGTCAATTGTGATTCATGGCCCACCGTACGGAACAAAGCCAATGTAGAACATGGCCATTACTGCAAAAAGCTCTGCTGAACAAAACTAGTTTAGAGGGTATTATCATTCCCACATTCAGCAAAACATTTGCTACTACAAAAATAAATTTGAAAGGCATTTCCTTTTAGGCCTAGTTATTTACCTTATATGCAGAGTACATCATGAGAAATGCTGGACTGGAAGAAACACAGCTGGAATCAAGATGGCCAGGAAAAATATCAATAACCTCAGATATGCAGATGACACCACCCTTATGGCNCCCTGGTGGTCCAACATTTAAGATCCTGTACTAGGGGCCACAGGTTCAATCCCTGGTTAGGGAACTAAATACCACACATCATGAAGTGCAGCCAAAAAAAAAAAAAAGAAATTAATATATAGTTGTATCTAACATTGTAAAACAGAATTGGGGGTGACAAAACATTTTTTTCCAACAACAAGTTCTGCAAGGTGTCAATTTTCTTTCATAAACTTCCCCAAGTAAAAGTTCCCTATTTGTCATGCATATCTTGTTGCAACATTTATTTTCAGAAACAAATATATGTTAGGTTTTTTCCCAATTCATACCCTTAAGATGCATGGCTCATGCTACATCTTCTCGTTACACAACAAAGTCACTAGTACAGCAACTTCTATATTATAGTTACAAAGCATTAAATTAAGACTAAATAAATACATTCAATGAGATGTAACATCAATGNATTTATTTTCAGAAACAAATATATGTTAGGTTTTTTCCCAATTCATACCCTTAAGATGCATGGCTCATGCTACATCTTCTCGTTACACAACAAAGTCACTAGTACAGCAACTTCTATATTATAGTTACAAAGCATTAAATTAAGACTAAATAAATACATTCAATGAGATGTAACATCAATGACATAAAACCCTTCAATACATCTTTAACATAATTGTAAAAAACACACATCATATTGGAAAAAAAAAAAAGAGATACAAAGAGAGCTGTCCTGGCTATCTGTATTTCTACCTTTCACTGAGTTGTAGCTCTTTAACTAAATTCTGGCCAAAAGAATGTAGACGATATGCATCCTTAAGAGCAGGGGCTTGTCCTTTTTATACTTTTTCATTCCTACTAGCTAGAAGACAGCTATGACTCCTCCTAGCTGATCAAAGACCTCAGGGAGCCTCCATATCTTTGCATGCATTCAAATCTGAAACAGAACAGGCTGGTACTATTAAGCCAGAGTCTATTCACCACATTAGACACAAGTACACTAAGAATATAAAGTAACAGAGTACACAATATCTCTACCCAACGAATATGTAATAAAGCAATTTAAATAAATAAATCAGAATAATTTAATAAAAAATTTTTTTCAGCTTACCTCCTTGGATTCCCTTCGCTGTCGCCGTTTTACCAGCATTATCAAGTCCCACCATCACAAGAGTCACCTTTCTTAAAATAATAAAAATTTAAAAAAAAAATCACCTTCTGAGTGAATTAAATATGGGGGAGGGAGGGGAATAAAGGCAAATACATTCATCCAAGCAATACTTAAGAAGCAACTACTATGTACAAGTCATTATGCTGAATGCTAAGGGGTACAATGATGAACAAAATATATATTCAAAAAGCAAAATTCTTGAAAAATACCTGTAAAGTGCCATCCTTTTGCTCTCTAAGCACAAAAAAACAGAAACTGTACAGTAGATAACCTGAAGGGTAGAGAAGAAATTAAGGGAAGAAGAGAGAAAGAGAGAGAGAGATGGATTCTAGAACATGAGTTATTTATCACATCTAAAGATTCAATTTTCTAGTTAACTGAATTCTAACCATTAGCAACAGTTTGTTTTTTTCCAGTGAAATTATGTAAGAAAAGAATTAGGTTAGGTTCTATACACTACTAGTACACTCAATTGTTTTTATATATGTAGCACCTTACCAAATACAAATCTTATAGTACAGTAACATGATTATTAACCTAAGATCTAATGTATTTTAAAAGAGGGTTCCTAAATTAGAAAACTTAATATTTTTTTGATGATATTGCTAAACTTCACAGAGTAAGGGAAAAAAACACAATCCAGTTCAATTTTACAACAGAAGAAGCATAAGCCCAGAATCATAAGCTAAGACAATGAATTGGTTACAGTCAGAAAGTGAAGGTGAAGTCGCTCAGTCGTGTCTGACTCTTTGCGACCCCGTGGACTGTAGCCCACCAGGCTCCTCCATCCATAGGATTCTCCAGGCAAGAATACTGGAGTAGGTTGCCATTTCCTTCTCCAGGGGATCTTCCCAACCCAGGGATTGAACCCAGGTCTCCCACATCACAGGCAGACGCTTTAACCTCTGAGCCACCAGGGAAGCCTGGTTACAGTCAGAACCAGAACCTAATTTACCTAACTTCTAGGAACTTCTTAAACCTGGGACAGGTTATAAAGGAACAAACCTACCATACAGGTCCTAGTATCCTTGGGGATTAAGTCCAGCACTAAAGCCCATTTCTGTTCCAGGCTTAACGACTGCTTAGTATAGCAAGTGGTGAGACCACTTATTAACACCACACACTTGGGAATAGAGAGAGAAAAATCACAGTATAACTGGGCCACATTTCCATGGAGTGGAGTCAGCATTTCTGCCAAGTACAGTCATTCTTCATGGACAATCATCCCAAGAAGGGTTAAAACAACAGGACTTACATGGCAAGAAGGGTGTTTTCCATCTGACTAAGCCTGGTTTTCTTGGAGCTAGACTTTATTAAACAAATAGTTACTAAACATTTTCTGTATACCATACACCAGTGTTCTAGGTACTGAGACACCTGCTTATTAAAATAACCACAACAACAATCAAAAACAAAAAATGATAAACTCTTCCCTTATTAAACTGATACTTTAGTTGCAGGAGACAAATAATAAATGTAAGAAATAAGTAAATTACAAGTTATATCCTAAATTAGAGGTGATTAAGTACTACAGAAAAAAGTACAGAGAGGGATAAAGGGGAGCAGGAATGGGGGTGGAGGTGGATAAAAGCTTTATACAGGGTGATCAGGGCAGGACGCACTGAGAAAGGAGGTAAAGTCTGAGCAAGGTCCTGAAGGAAGGAAAGAGAGCACAGTGGGGGCCAAGGCACTAAGGTGGTGGGCATGGTATGTGTGTCGGGAGGTATTCCAGAATCAGCAAGGAGGCCAGTGTGGTAAAACCCAGTCAGGGCAGCGCAGGGAAGACAGGAGGTTAGAAACACCTCAGAAGCCAGATCAGGTGGGCCTGGCAAGTCATGGTGAGGACTGTGCATTTTGTGAGTGAAATTAACTAACTCTTCATGTCAATTAATTCTAAAAGACATGGGCATACCAGATCACCTGACCTGCCGCTTGAAAAAACTGTATGCAGGTCAGGAGGTAACAGTTAGACCTGGACATGGAAAAACAGACTGGTTCCAAATAGGAAAAGGAGTACGTCAAGGCTGTATATTGTCACCCTGTTTATTTAACTTATATGCAGAGTACATCGTGAGAAACGCTGGGCTAGGAGAAGCACAAGCTGGAATCAATACTGCCGGGAGAAATATCAATAACCTCAGATATGCAGGTGAAACCATCCTTATGGCAAAAAGTGAAGAAGAACTAAAGAGCCTCTTGATGAACATGAAAGAGAGTGAAAAAGTTGGCTCAAAGCTCAACATTCAGAAAACTAACATCATGGCATCTGGTCCCATCACTTCATGGCAGATAGACGGGGAAACAATGGCTGGCTTTGTTTTTCTGGGCTCCAAAATCACTGCAGTTGGTGACTGCAGCTATGAAATTAAAAGACACTTACTCCTTGGAAGCAAACTTATGACCAACCTAGACAGCATATTAAAAAGCAGAGACATTACTTTGTCAACAAAGGTCCGTCTAGTCAAGGTTATGGTTTTTCCAGTGGTCATGTATGGATGTGAGACTTAAAGAAAGCTGAGCACCGAAGAATTGATGCTTTTGAACTGTGGTGTTGGAGAAGACTCTTGAGAGTCCCTTGGACTGCAAGGAGATCCAACCAGTCCATCCTAAATGAGATCAGTCCTGGGTGTTCATTGGAAGGACTGATGTTGAAGCTGAAATTCCAATACTTTGGCCACCTGATGTGAAGAGCTGACTCATTAGAAAAGACCTTGATGCTGGGAAGGATTGAGGGCAGGAGAAGGGGAAAACAGAGGATGAGATGGTTGGATGGCATCATCAACTCGATGGACATGGGTTTGTGTGGACTCCAGGAGTTGTAATGGACAGCGAGGCCTGGTGTGCTGCAGTTCATGGGGTCACAAAGAGTCGGAAACAACTAAGGGACTGAAATGAACTGAACTGAACATGTCAATTTCCTCTGTTATCCAGGAGCTTCAGTCTTTTCTAAATGCTTCAACTGTCCCTATATCCACCATGAGGAATAAATAAAAGTGTGTGTACACTTGAGTCAGTGGTAAGTCAGTTAGCAGCCTTCTCATACCCCATTCCCAGTCAGCCAGAGATGGGGTCGGTGGAAATGTCAGAGGCATACAGCAGACTATGAATTTATGGAGCTGAGGGAGTATGTGAGGTCTAGGTACTTCTATCCATGTGAAAGTTTCACCTGTATCACTAACTGAAAAATATATTTACTTCTTAAGGAAGCTTTGAGATATGTAGAATATAATTTTACTACTTTGTTTGAAGAATTTATAACTTCCAAATATCAAAGTACAAGATTAAAGTACAAAATAATTTCCTAAGCAAAATATAATAAATGACTATCCAAAAATATGGATGACATAGCACAAACAATATTTTGGATAATTCAAGTTACTAAATACATAATGAATTAGATCATAATATTAAAGTTAATTCAATTGCTCTTGAATAATTTATTCCAAGATCTACAGTGTTTCAAATTTCAAACATCACCATAAGCAAAACAATTACTTTGGGGGACAAATCCCCATTTTCTGTTGGTTTTCTTTATTCTGTAAATCTTTAATCCAGTTTTCTGCTGACAGGTGGGGCCTTGTTCCCTCCCCGAAGTTTGGCCTCCGGCCAACCTATGATAAGGGTAATGGCTATCTCCTTCAAAAGGACTTATGCCAGCACACCACAGCTCCCAAGACTGTTGTAGTCAGTGCCCCTGACCTTGCAGCAGGCCACTGTTGACCCACACCTCTGCCAGAGACTCCTGGACACTCATAGGCAAGTCTGGCTCAGTCTCTTGTGCAGTCACTGCTCCTTTCTCCTGGGTCCTGGTGTGCACAAGGTTTTGTTTGTGCCTTCCAAGAGTCTGTTTCCCCAGTCCTGTGCAAGTTCTGTAATCAAATCATACTGGTCTTCAAAGTCAAATTCCCCGGGGTTCTCAGTCTTTTTGCCAGATCCCTAAGTTGGGAAATCTATTGTGGGCCCTAGAACTTTTACAACAGTGTGAGAACTTCTTTGGTATAACTGTTCTCCAATTTGTGGGTTGTCTGCTCAGCGACTAAATGGAGCTAATGGCAACCTCCTTGAACAGGACTTATGCCACAGCAGGCTTCAACAGTATGTGAACTGAGAACTTCCAGATGTTCAAGCTGGATTTAGAAAAGGCAGAGGAACCAGAGGCCAAATGGCCAACATCTGTTGGATCACAGAAAAAGCAAGAGAATTCCAGAAAAACATCTACTTCTGTTTCACTGACTATACTAAAACCTTTGTGGTTCATAACAAACTGTGGAAAATTCTTAAAGAGATGGGAACACCAGACCACCTGACCTGCCTCTTGAGAAATGTGTATGCAGGTTAAGAAGCAACAGCTAGAACCGGACATGGAAAAACAGACTGGTTCCAAATCAGGAAAGCGGTACGTCAAGACTGTATATTGTCATCCTGTTTATTTAACTTATATGCAGAGTACATCATGCAAAATGCCAGGCTGGATGAAGCACAAGCTGGAATCACGATTGTTGGGAGAAATATCAATAACCTCAGATATGCACATGATACCACCCTTATAGCAGAAAGTGAAGAAGAACTAAGAGCTTCTTGATGAAAGTGAAGGAAAAGAGTGAAAAAGTCAGCTTAAAACTCAACATTCAGAAAGCTAAGATCATGACATCTGGTCTCATCACTTCACGGCAAATAGATGGGGAAACAGTGTCAGACTTTATTTTCTTGGGCTCCAAAATCACTGCAGATGGTGACTCTAGCCATGAAATTAAAAGACACTTGCTCCTCGGAAGAAACGCTATGCCTAGACAGCATATTAAAAAGCAGAGACATTACTTTGCCAACAAAGGTCCTTGTGGTCAAAGTTATGTTTTTTCCAGTAGTCGTGTATGAATGTGAGAGCTGGACTATAAAGAAAGCTGAGCACAGAAGAACTGATGTTTTTGAACTGCTGTGTTGGAGAAGACTCTTGAGAGTCCCTTGGACTGCAAGGAGATCCAGTCAGTCAATCCTAAAGGAAATCAGTCCTGAATATTCAATGGAAGGACTGATGTTGAAGCTGAAGATCCAATACTTTGGGTATTTGATGGAAAGAAATGACTCCCTTGAAAAGACCCTGATGCTGGGAAAGATTGAAGGCAGGAGAAGCGGACGGCAGAGGATGAGATGGTTAGATGGCATCACCAACTAGATGGACAGAGTTTGAGCAAGCTTCAGGAGCTGGTGATGGAGAAGGAAGCCTAGCATGCTGCAGTCTTTGGGGTCGCAAACAGTGGACACCACTGAGCTACTAAACTGAAATGAACTAATACGTTTCGAAACGTTCTTAAAGCAGTTACCAAGGAAAGTTGTTAGAGTCTATCTTAAACGCTTTCTTTTTTAAAACAGAATATTAGATTCAAACAAAAAAAGCTTTTCAAACATGAAAATTACTTTGAAAAATTATAATCACACTCAAACTGCACGAAATAAGTCTTTCTGGATTTATATTTTTATGTTGACTATCCCTGCAAGTACACAGTCAATATTTAAGATCATTATGCCATATACTTGAAAACATGGCTTTAATTAAATATCTGAGGTAATTAAAGCCTTAATGAAAAAATATAACACTAGCAGGACAAATGAAAATCACAGTATGAATTACTGCCATGCCTGATAGCAATGCATTAAACTTATATTTTCAGAACAGAATGGGTTTAAAAGGCTAACATTCAACTATCACTCAAAATCCTATGGAAGTCTTAAACACTGAATATGTTCAATCTAACATATACCAAAATGTACATGTCATTAGAGTTTAAAATATGAGAAATTATCATTGATTGGGAACAATTTGGCTGTGATGCTATGTAACAACAGAGAAATAAAAGACTATGTCTTCTGATTATTGATCAAATACACTAGCTCTTCAATTGAAAAAATAATATACAGTGTTCTTAGGTTTATATTGTCTTGAAAGTTGACAGCAGCAATAAAAGCAAACATTTTGTCACTGAGCTAGACAGTTGTAATTAATAAAAGTAGACTAGGCATTTGAGTCCTACAGACACAAAAAAGCCTGAGCAAATGCCTGAGACATGGTTTCTATCCCAGAGTGCTTCTCTTCTAATGACAGTGACTAAAATGTGAACAAATATTTGTACATTGTGACACTATGAAAGTTTAAAATCCTTATCCATATAAACAAGATGATCAGGGAATACAGAGCAGAAAACTTCATTCAGCCTAGAGATATAGGAGAAGGTCAGGGACACTTCTTACACACGGCGATGATGCCTCAGCTAAGTTCTTAAAATACATAAGTCTGCCAAGGAACAGGAAGGTGAGAACAGGAGGAAGCATGAAGAGGTTCCAGACTAAGAACACTGCCTGAGACACCACACCACGAAGGGAAGAACTGGGTGCTGAGTTGCTAAATCCAGGCAATTAAGAACACACCTCTGGAAAGCAGCCTTAAACAAAAGGAGAACATGCATACACACCACAACTCAACACAACCATGTACTGAATGTAAAGGGAACTTGACTTACTTCTAGTTAAGAAACAAGTACCATTAAATAGTTAATAACGTGAACCTTCCCAGAAGCTGGAAGTGATCATTTTGTTCTTATTACAGCTATTGTTGAGTCTTGAATTATATACCAAACCAGAAAGGCTTATAAGGAAAGGACTCTACAGTAAGAAGTGCAGTATGTTTGTACTAGTAATAAGTATCATAATAGGGATAATGGGTATTCTGATATATAGTCATAAACTTGGTTTTAGAGCAACCTCTGTTCAAGCCCCAGAACTGTCATTTCCAAGCTATATGACCTGGACACATTATTTAACTTCTCAGAATTTTATCAGTAAAATGGGATAATAAAAATATCCATCCCATAGGATATGGTGAAATTAAGTAAGACATGCAAGTAAAGTGCACAATGCCTGTGGCACACAGTAGGTGCTCAACCTATAGCTCAACCTATTACTACAGCATAAAATGCAAGACACGGGGTCTGCAAAATGAGACCAGAGAGATGGAAAGGGATTAAGTAACAGAGGAGGATTAATGGGTTTGGTTTTGCACATGTTGACAGAAGCGCATGTCTCACATTGAAGTCTGAGGCTGGAGGAGAGACATGGACCAGGATTATGAGATTATTATACATGCTAATGAAAACTACAGGAACAGATGGAAGGGCACAGAAGGAGGAGCTGGGGGACAGGGGATACGGAACCCTAAAAACCTTTGAAGGAACTCTTACAATTGCAGCCAGAAAGAATTGAGACCAATAATGATGTTGGGATGGGAACAGTTTCCTGAAGGGTTAAGAGACTAACAATATCAAACACTACAGAGTTTTGCAAAATAAAGGAATCTTTTCGGTAACTGCTATCAATTAAGTACCTCAGAAATAAATGCTCTCAGCTTTTTACAAACCCTACAATACCAGTGCTTTGAACTTACTTCATAATGTGTCTTGATAGTTCAAAGCTATTTTACCCTATCATCTATTTTCACACCATCCCTGAAAGTAGAGAAGATCAAAGTTACCCAAAGTTACAGTGCTAGTTAGTTAACAGCAGTTTCTATGGGAAGTTTAAATACAATGATTCATAAAAACAATTATCATTAATTTAAAGGGCAACTGGAACCATCTTGTTTATCCTAAAATTTAAACACATGTATATTTTTATACACACACACACACACACAGATATACACCAGATAGCCAGGCTGTCTGGCTCATTTTCATCAAAATATTTTTTCCCCACGTTTCAGTGTATCACAATCATAACCGACTTGTTGGAGCTAAGACAAGGTAGATTAAACCTAGTATCAGGTAGATTAACTAAGGTAATGAGCTGCATGCTGTTAATAAAACCTAACTATGATGTTAATGAAAAAGCTAACAATGACATTTTTCTGTTTAAAATCCTTAAACAGAATCAAGTCCAAACTCTTCCAGCCTTCTGTCACTCTCCAGCAGGCCTTTAAGGCTGGGAACTCCCTGGATCTTCTTGACCAGGCATGTTATCGCAGCAAACAAACCTTAACTTTCTCATGTAACTTTTGATTCAGTCTTCTCAACTAGAACTTGTCTTAACTGTGCAACCCCAAGATCGAATGTGCTGAGCATACACCTTGTACTTTTACTGAATCAAACAATATAAATGTATTTTCTGATCCATGGGCTTCTGATCCCTCTCTTCCCTGGGCTCAGTTGGTAAAGAATCCACCTGCAACACAGGAGACCTCAGTTTGATTCCTGGGTCAGGAAGATCTGCTGGAGAAGGGATAGGCTGCCCACTCCAGTATTCTTGGGCTTCCCTTGTGGCTCAGCTGGTGAAGAATCCACCTGCAATGCGAGAGATCTGGGTTTGATTCCTGGGTTGGGAAGATCACCCAGAGAAGGGAAAGGCTATCCCACTCCAGTATTCTGGTCTGGAGAATTCCATGGACCAGTCCATGGGGTCACAAAGAGTCAGACAGGACTGAGAGATTTTCACTTTATTTGCTAAGTAAACATAAGTAAAATTAAAACATACAACTTTGAGACTGTACTGTAATGGATTCAATTTATATAAATCTTCAAATCACAATAACAGCTCAATATTAGAGAATGTAATTAAAATTACCTATTTTCTTATATTAAATCAAAGTTTTCTGAGTAGCTCTACATGCTATGGTTTCAACACAATGAAACAATGAGAAATATTTTTAAAACTACAGTAATTCTGAGTAAAAAAAAAAAAGTAGAGATTAAGAGAGTCAAAGACTTTTACATACATTATATCTTAGGGTCCTTTTTTATATAAAACATAAACAAATTAATATGCCAGAAATATGTCATATTATATTAGCATTTTGAACTTGGAAAACACGTGAATTCTGAATTTTTTCTGAATAGTCTTATTACAATTTTTTGAACATTTTTTTGAACATGTACAACTCTAAACTTCCTCATCTGTCAACTAAGGAAGACAACACTTCAAATGAGATAATTATATAAAAGATATTTCTAACTGCAAAAATGTTACGCAAGTTAAAATAGAACACTGAGAAAACTAAAGCAAAATTTAACACAACAGAACTGGTATTTATTACTTAAAATATTTAAAACTACATGGAACAATTAGCAAATAACAAATACATATGAAAAGGGATTTGGAAATACTGCCTTATGATGTATGTGTGAGAAAACAAAAAACCTACCACAAAAAGAATTAATGAAATGAAAAAACTTACCAAACCATTTATGCTGTGATTTTATTTTTCTATTATTTTATAATTACTATTTTCTGGTATTTTAATTCAGACTGTACAGGCCAAGATAATACTGCACCAAAATCACTATCTAAATTTATGAAGTACTAAAAAGGGGACCAAACTTAGGGTCATATGCTACCTTTGAAGCTTGATCAAATGAAATTCTTATTGTCTGCTTGTTCATTTCTAAAATAGCAATATAAAAAAATAAAACCTCAACATAAAGGAATAGTGTAAACTGTGGAATTTAGTTAATGATATGTCACTATCTATTCATCGATTGTAACAAATATACCTACCCCACTAGTGCAAGATGTTAGTAACAGCAGAAACTAAGAGGAGGGAGGGTGTATGGGAACTCACTGCACCTTCTGCTCGGTTTTTCTGTAAACCTAAAATTGATCTAAAAATAAAGACTATTTTTTAAAATAAAAAATAAAAACTAAAAATAAAATAAAATACAAAGAGGTAGAATCAGAATCTCTAGATCCCTTTCCTAAAATTCTGAGATTTCCACTATGAATAAATAAGAAGCTGTAAGGGGATAAAAAAGAAATGTAAGAAGTTCCAGTTCTGCCATGACACATCAGATAATCCTTGCTAATCTGCATGTACAGCTTACTTAAGAAATAAGAATCAGCAATTTCCATAAATAGTCTAGGATTTACAGTTATATTAACTTAGATCAAGAAAGATGGTTTATAGGGTATTGCTTTCCCTAGCAGAGATAACATACCACATCACGGCATGTTTTACCAGATACAACGCTGATACACAAAGCAACAAGTCACATTGCTTAGTGTGACCTTTGAGTCTCTTATTTTAACGTGGCCATGATGAATAACAATTTACTAATAAATTTGAAGTAAAGCTTTGGTAGGCTGACTTGTGACAATGAAAAACACAGATGAATAAGAAACTACTTGTAGCTAGTGGGAAGTTGTAAGAGACAAATAGGGTGCAAAAACTTCAAAGATTTATCCATTTCTTCAGGAAAAAAAACTTAAATCTGATGACCAAAGGTTAATATCAGTAAAACCTAGGGAGGCAAGCACATGAGTACTGATTACATTTTTCTTTTTGTTTAAATATTGGCAAATTTTTTTTTACTATTTTAAATTATATTACATAATTCTTGCTGCCAAAATTCCTTCCTTTAAACTGATGCTAATTTTCTGCCTCTCTAGGTGGGCTATTCCTGAAATCATGCTCAGGAAAAATACAGGAATCACAAATTTCTTCAAGACCCAAATAAAATTACACCCTTTCCAAACTTCTGCTTGCAATCCTTGCTAGGAATCTTCGAAATCATCTTTAAACTCTTACAAATTCTATCACAGGGCTTCCTAGGTAGCACAGTGGTAAAGAATCCACCTGCCAATGCAGGTTTGATCCCTAGATCAGGAAAATCCCCTGGAATACAAAATGGTAACCCAAACTAGTATTCTCACCTGGAAAATTCCACAGACAGAGAGCCTGGTGGGCTAAAGTCTAGGGAGCTGCAAACAGAACTGACTGAGCAACTAAGCACATGGCATATTTTATCATATTATATGTAATATTTCAGCAACTAGATGCTACTTGGTATAAAGAACTGGAGTTCTGAATATGTAGATGACAATATGTAAGAGTGAGGACCTGTTGACAGGGTCCAGATATTTACTGAGAACCATGGAAGTAGCCACAGGACTGGAAAAGGTCAGTTTTCATTCCAATCCCAAAGAAAGGCAATCCCAAAGAATGTTCAAATTACCGTACAACTGCACTCATTTCACATGCTAGCAAGATTATGCTCAAAATCCTTCAAGGTAGGCTTCAGCAGTATATGAATCAAGAATTTCCAGATATACAAACTGAATTTAGAAAAGGCAGAGGAACCAGAGATCAAATTGCCAACATTCGCTGAATCACAGAAAAAGCAAAGGGAATTCCAAAAAAAATCTACTTCTGCTTCACTGACTATGCTAAAGCCTTTGACTGTGTGGTTCACAGCAAACTGTGGGAAATTCTTAAAGAGATGGGAATATCAGATCATCTTACCTGCCTCCTGAGAAACCTGTATGCAGGACAAGAAACAACAGTTAGTACTGGATATGGGACAATAGACTGTTTCAATATTGGGAAAGGGGTATATCAAGGCTGTATATTGTCACTCTGCTTATTTAACTTCCATGCAGAGTACACCTTGAGAAATGCTGGGCTGGATGAATCACAAGCTGGAATCAAGATTGCCAGGAGAAATATCATAAATTCAGACATGCAAATGGTACCACTTTAATGGCAAAATGCTAAGAGGAACTAAAGAGCCTCTCGATTAAGGTGAGAGAAGAGTGAAAAAGCTGGCTTCAAACTCAACATCAAAAAAACGAAGATAGTGGCATCCAATCCCACTACTTCATGCCAAATAGATGGGGAAAAAGTGCAAACAGTGACAGACTTTATTTTCTTGGACTCAAAACCACTGCGGATGGTGACTGCAGCCATGAAATTAAAAGACGCTTGCTTCTTAGAAGAAAAGCTATGACAAACCTAGACAGGGTATTAAAAAGCAGAGACATTACTTTGCCAACAAAGGTCCATCTAGTCAAAGCCTCAGTTTTTCCAGTAGTCATGTACAGATGTGAGAGAAAGGAGGGTGAATGCCCAAGAACTGATGCTTTTGAACTGTGGTGTTGGAGAAGATTCTTGAGAGTCCCGTGGACTACAAGGAGATCAAACCAGTCATTCCTAAAGATCAACCTGAATATACACTGGAAGGACTGATGCTGAAGCTGAAGCTCTAATACTTTGGCTGCCAACTCACTGGAAAAGATCTTGATGCTGGGAAAGACTGATGGCAAGAGGAGAAGGGGGAGTCAGGATAAGAAGGTCGGATGGCATCACTAACTCAATGCNGATCAAACCAGTCATTCCTAAAGATCAACCTGAATATACACTGGAAGGACTGATGCTGAAGCTGAAGCTCTAATACTTTGGCTGCCAACTCACTGGAAAAGATCTTGATGCTGGGAAAGACTGATGGCAAGAGGAGAAGGGGGAGTCAGGATAAGAAGGTCGGATGGCATCACTAACTCAATGCACATGAGTTTGAACAAGCTCAAGAAGGTGAAGGACAGGGAAGCATGGCATGCTGTCGTTCACTGGGGTCGCAAAGAGTCAGACACAACCTGGTAACTGAGTAACAACAGTGGCTTGTGTGCCAGATAAAGGCTGCCCCCTATACACAAAATAAATTTTAAGAGAATCAAACTTCAAGCGAGTTAAAAATTAAATTAAAACATAAAGCACTAGAAAAAAGTATAAGTGAATATAATCTTGGAGGGATGATGAATTTTCTATATATTACACTGAAAGAATGATACATTGGAATTTTAAAAGTTTAATTTTTATACTTCAAAAACCACCGAAAAATTAAAAACATAACAAAAGAAGAATATCCGTGACGTGTATTAGAGAGAAAGGGTTACTAGTAATAAACACTTAAAATCTCCATAGAAATAGCAATAAGAAAATGAACATCTCCCAATAGTAAAAAAGCAAAGGGAACCTCTGAGAAATTCTCAAAAGAAGTACAAATATCCAAAGGGGAAATAATCAAGGAAATAGAGACTAACATATCCACCTTAACCTAGAAAAATGAAGAAGTGACAGCTCTTATTTTTTTGAGGAAAACAGCAGTCTTACACCCTGGTGGTAGGAATAGAAATTGGTTTAAAAAAAAAAAAAAAAAAAAAAACAAGAAGCCTGTCTGAAGAGTAATTTGGCAATATATATAATACACTTTAAAGTTTTTCATCTCATTTGATCTAGAATCCCAATCCAAAAACATTTATATAAAGATGCTCACCAAGGCATTTTTGAAATAGTACAACATTTTAAACATTCTAAATATTTAATAACTGGAATGATTAAACACACATTGGTGAACAATACAACACATTACTCTGCTATTATTAACAAAAAGATGTTGAACAAAAAATATGCAATGATACAAAATGATGTTAACTATGCATTTAGCCTGCAGGGCAACCCAAGATGGGTGGGTCATGGTGGAGAGGTCTGACAGAAAGTGGTCCACTGGAGAAGGGAATGGCAAACCACTTCAGTATTCTTGCCTTGAGAACCCCATGAACAGTATAAAAAGGCAAAATGATAGGATACTGAAAGAGCAACTCCCCAGGTCAGTAGGTGCCCAATATACTACTAGAGATCAGTGGAGAAATAACTCCAGAAAGAATGAAGGGATGGAGCCAAAGCAAAAACAATACCCAGCTGTGGATGTGACTGGTGATTGAAGCAAGGTCTGATGCTGTAAAGAGCAATATAGATCAGCCCTGGGATTTCTTTGGAAGAAATGATGCTGAAGCTGAAACTCCAGTACTTTGGCTACTTCATGGGAAGAGTTGACTCATTGGAAAAGACTCTGATGCTGGGAGGGATTGGGGGCAGGTGGAGAAGGGGACGACAGAGGATGAGATGGCTGGATGGCATCACTGACTCAATGGGCGTGAGTCTGAGTGAGCTCCGGGAGTTGGTGATGGACAGGGAGGCCTGGCGTGCTGCGATTCATGGCGTTGCAAAGAATTGGAAACGACTGAGTGACTGAACTGAACTGAAGGCAAGATAAATAAATAAATAGCTGTGAAACAGCACTCCATTATCTCACTACTGTTTAAAAATATTTACATGTATATAAGAAATTCTACACCAAAATGCAAAAAGTGGTAATCTCTGGCAGATGAGATTGTGAGTTAACTTAAATTTGCCCCATTCTGCTTAACTGTGCCTTCAAGGTTCTACAATAAACTACAGTAAAGTAATAAATATATTACTTTCAAAAACAATAAACACATATTACTTTTAAATGTTTTTAAATAACAACACCTCCTGTCCAGGAGACATTCTAGATGATTAGGGAAGTTGAATAAACATTACAATACATGGATAAGTAGAGATCAATACAGGGGGTTACTTGGCAAACACAATGCAAGGTAAAGGATCTAGCTGGAATGCAAAGAAAATTTCCTGAAGGAAAGAACCTCCCAAGTGAGATTTAAGCACGATGAGGAATAGTTAAAAAAATAAAAAAGAAGAAGAAGAAGGGCATTCAGGCAGGAATGTAGGAGCTAAAAAATTTAATTACTCCAAATCTGGAATGACAGGAAGAAAAAGAATGGCTTATGATGAGTTCATACAGCCAGGCTCAGGTCAAGTCACAAGTATCCTCTAAGTAATAAGTTTGGATATGATCCTGAAGGCAATTAGGAAAGACTCAAGGTTTAAAATCAGCTGCATACTAAAAAGACTACTGACAGTGGGAAGGATAGATCTGAGGGGAATAGTGGAAAGTCTGTCAAAGAGATCTGGGAGAGAAATAATGGAAGCCTTATTTAAAATGAAGCGATGGTATGGAAAGGCTGAAAGAGTGCAAAACACACAAGTGGTATTCAGTAAGAAGAAACCAAAGGACTTGATGATTTGAGATAACAAAGCACAAAGAGGTACCCAGGATTACTCTCAGCTTCTGAGCTGGGTAAGAGGAAGGCAGAAGCAATTCAACATGAAAGAAGATGCAAAGTTCAGTTTTGGATGTGCTGCTATTGAAGATTCTATGGTAACTGGATATGTAAGTCTTCAAGTGGTGGTTAAGTCCTTGGGTGGGAAATAAGGACTTGAGAGTCAACGGTGACGTGGTAGCTCAAGTCTTATCTTGTGAGAATGACCATAAAGACAGCATACGTAGAAGAAGAGAGAGTCGAAGACAGAATCTGGAGGAAACTCAGGAGTCGGGTGAAAAAAGACTAACTGGCAAAAAGAGACAGAAAAGGAAATAGGTTAAATAGGTTAAAAAAAAATTAAAAATAAATCAGAGAATTTCCAAGAAGAGAGTGATCTTAAGTGTTATTTGATGTCAAAAGATTGAAAAGTATCCACTGGATTTAATAACCAGACAATATCTAGTGTAGCAAGAAAAACTGAAGGGTCTGGGTAATGCAGGAAGTTTAGGAATGCATGAGAGGGGAGGAAACTGAGAAAGTACCAGTCATACAAGGTCAGGTGTTAAGTCTGGAGTAAAGGGAAAGAGAAAGGATAGTGGCTGCAGGCAAAAGATTGTTTAGAATGGCAGACACAGAACAACAAGCTCCTAAAGATGTCCACATTCTAATTCCTCAAGCCTGTGACTGTGCTAACTTACCTGGTAAAAGGAACTTTGTAGATGTGATTAAGCTAAGGACCTCAGATGAGGAGCCTATCTTGGAATATTCAGGTAGGCCCAATGTAATCACAAGGCTCCTTACTTAGAAAATGGAAGAGGAGACCACAAGAAGACAGAAGATGTTATGATGTTGGCTTTGAAGATGGTGGAAGGGCGTCGCAAGCCAAGAATGTAGGCCGCCTCTTTCTCAGCTAGAAAAGGCAAAGAAAAATATTCTCCCCTGGAGCTTCCAGAAGGTAAACAAGCAACCCTGCTGATCAATTTTAGAGCTTTGATCTCAGAACTGCAGGCTAATAAGCTTAAGTTACTAAGTTAACAGCAATTTTTATAGCAACATTAGGAAACATTTCATTTGGTTTATTTTTTAGGTAAAAGGGGCTTACGTATGTTTACATACTAAGCAAAGAACAGAAGCGAAGCTCTGAAGACAAAAGAGAAAGATTTTGTATTTTTGATGCTCAAACTGGACAATAAGTCTTGGGATAAAAATTTAAGTTTAATCTTACATCCAAGAAGTTCTTTCTGTGATCTCTGGCTGAATGCTGAATGACTGAGTTTCACCAGGAAATGGGAAGAAATGGAATAAACAGAATTAATTTATTCCTAGAACTAGCCTTGGAAAAAGATCCCTTCTACTAAGAGAAAGAGAGGAAGGGAAGAGTATTTATGCTGACAAGTGCAAAATGAATTGAAGAAGTGGTAGTTTAGTTGCTAAGTCATGTCCAGCTCTTGCAACCTGTAGCCCACAGACTCCTCTGTCCATGGGATGTCCCAGGCAAGAGTACTGGAGTGGGTTGCCATTTCCTCGTCCAAAATTAAGGAAAGTAATCTACTAATCAGCATTTATCTTGTAAGATCAGAGTTATTATTTACTGAGTGACTAATATGTGCAAAGCATCAAGTACTTACATAAATTTTCTTTCTCAAAATGTTGCAAGACAAAAATTATGCACACTTGACTAGGGGGAAAGTGCCAAAACTCCTAGGATTCAGATGAGAATCTGTATGACTCAAAACACTACATTGAGAAATCTGGTAGACACTACCATAACTCAGTGATTAAGGTTAACAGTACCAGTAATAAGACATATCAAAATCAGGTACCCCTTGATATGATGTACTAAAAAGGACATTTCACCTCCATGGTATTCCTTTACCCAATTATGCAGCAACACTTTTATCAAATCACAAGAAAACAACGTCAATGTGAGGGATATTTTACAAAACAATTGACAAGTACTCTTCAAAGTCTCAAGGCAATGAAAGACAAGAAAAAGCAGAGGAACTATTACAAACTGAGAGAGAAGAGAGACACAACAAAACAATGCGGAATCCTTGATTAGATCCTGGACAGGAAAAAAAAAAAGCATTAGCTGTTAAAACAAGTGAACTCAGAATAAAACCTATAATCTAGTTAACAGCACTGTACCAATGTTAATCTCTTAGCTCTGATCACTGTATCACGAACTCAAAAAGTTAAAAAAAAAAAAAAAAAAACCTGATTCTACAGGAGAAAGTCACTTAATGATGAGTCTAGCTTTCAGTCTATTCAAGGTTAACTTTATGGAACAGCAGAGCCTACGTTTAGGTTCTCTCTGGTGGTTAACAATAGTACATATGGTATTCCTGAATTCCCTAGCATTCTGGTCTGACTCCTGTCCTAGACTGGTGCTTGAACATTTGACCTCTGACTCCTGCCTTGGTCCTATCCATACATTCTGACTATTCAATCTAATCCCTGATTCCAATCTCCAGAATAATATGTTTGCGGGGAGTATCTAAGTAAGGACAAGTAGGTAAATACAAGGATGCAGTGCAAAGTCAGCAAAGAAACTCAGAATAGAGTGTATTAATGATTATCTTCTCTCTTACACACACTCACTCCTCATCTTTGCAAACATACCTTCATAAAATATAAACATAAAGAGGAATCTCAATAAGGAGCAGTATAGCCTAAAACATACAAACTACAGAGCAATATATCATAAAGCCACAAAATTGGATATATTTTTACAATCAGCTTGCTCATTTTCCATTTGTTCTGGCAAATGGACTACCTGCTAGTACTGTTTCCTTACAGATTTGCAAAGGAGTAATCAAACTACATACCATACTTTGCAAATATTTACTCAGCCATTATTATGAACCAGGCATCAACAAACAGGGTACTTTTTTAAGTACAGGTATAACTTATTTTAAGTTATATGACAGTTAGCTCTATCCAACATTGAGAGATTTTATCCATGTCCTTCATATTAGGCCATGATCTAGATTAATGAGGTCCAATAAAAAAATATAGTGCAAGCCATATATATAAGGCTAGATTTTCTAGTAACTGAATTTTAAAAAATGAAAATAGAACGTGAAAGGTCATGTAATCCACTGAAAAAAAAAAAAGGAGAGATATTTACCTTTTTCCTTCCTGTATAATAAATCTTCAAAATCTACTTTGTATTATACACTTTGCATGCATGTGTGCTCCGTGGTGTCTAACTCTTTTGCAACCCCATTGACTATTGCTCCCAGGTTCCTATGTCCATGGGATTTCCCAGGCAAGAGTACTGGCTATTGCTAAGTCACTTCAGTCGTGTCCAACTCTGTGCGACCCCATAGACGGCAGCCCACCAGGCTCGCCCGTCCCTGGGATTCTCCAGGCAAGAACATTGTTGTGGGTTGCCATTTCCTTCTCCAATGCATGAAAGCGAAAAGTGAAAGTGAAGTCGCTCAGTCATGTCTGACTTAGCTACACCATGGACTGGACTGCAGCCTACCAGGCTTGTCCATCCATGGGATTTTCCAGGCAAGAGTACTGGAGTGGGGTGCCGTTGGAGCAGGTGGTAATTTCCTTCTCAAGGGATCTTCCCCACCCAGGGATTGAACTGGTGTCTCCTGCTTGAGCAGGCAGATTCTTTACCACTGAGCCACCTGGGAAGCCCTGCTGCTGCTGCTGCTGCTAAGTCGCTTCCGCCGTGTCCAACTCTGTGCGACCCCATAGATGGCAGCATCTCAATTCTGACTAGCTACATTTCAAATGCTCAACAGTCATATGCAGCTATCACTACCCTATTGGACGGACAGCACAGATCTTGATACTACTATTTATTAAACAAAATAAACTGAGTTATAGGGTTAAAATTCAATTTGCTTTCTTAATCAAATCCAATCCAATTATGTTTTCTACTCAGAAATCAATACATTCTCTGTTCTCTGAACTCTGTACTTTCTTTAATCATCCCAAAGATTATTATATTACAGCTACTGAGAGAAGCAAACACAAAGAATAATGAATTAAATTGAAAACTTATTTGCAGTGAAAGGTTTGTGAATGTTTTTAGTTAAAAGGACACACGCTACTACTGTGCTTTCTTAGAAAAATAAAATATATTTTTTAAAAACCAGACACGTCTTCCAGGCTTAGTAGAGACTGCAATCAGACCAGAATATGTTGAAAACAAATTAAATCAGTCTACACACCCAATACATCTTTGATTCTTGAAAGTTGATCATATCATTTATAAGATTCACATTCATTTAAGAGTTAATCATGGGAGAATTCAAAAGTTTCATTTAAGACAAATTTCCAAATACATTTATTTTTCCTTATACGTATAGCTTTTCAATCTTTAAAGAATAGTTCATCCTTATGGCAAATACGTATTTGAAATGTTAATGTTTTAACATTAACTTTTTTAAAAACCCAAAACTTTTGCTATAAATTACNTTGCCATTTCCTTCTCCAGGGGATCTTCCTGACCCAGGGATCGAACCCAGGTCTCCCACATTGTAGGCAGACGCTTTACCATCTGAGCCACCAGGGAAGTTCAAGATGGTATAAAACCCCCCTAATCAAGCCAGCAACCTCCAGACTGGCTTGTTATCCAACCTCACTCACAGCTTACCTTAAGTGAGCTGCAAACATTCGTCATAAGGGGGCTCCAAGACATGTTGACACTTCTCTTCTGGAGAAGCCATCTGATAACCAAAAAATAAACACTTATTTTAAGCCACCGTAATTTTGTGGCTGTTTTGCCACAGTACAAACCAATTTGTTATGAGAGAAAAAACAGTTTTGCTGTCATCATTCTAATTAAGATTCTTGCTTCATTTTTCAGACACTGTTGAATTTGCATCCTAAATGTTACCTTGTTTCTTTTATTTCTCTCCAGTTTTATTGAGATAAAATTAACAAAATTGCAATATATGTGATGTGTACAATCTGATGATTTGATGTATGTATACATTGTGAAATGATTTCCACAATCAAGTTAATTAACACATCCACAGGCTCACATTCCTTCTTTTTTTCTTTCTTCTTTCTTTTGGGAGAGGGGTGAGACTTTGCTCCTGTCTTAGCAAATTTCAAGTATACAATACAGTACAATTAACTTCAGTCACCATGCTGTAAGTTAGATCCTCAAAATGTATTCATCCTGTAACTGAAAGTTTGTATATTTATCAGCCTCTCCTCATTACCCCACCTCTCAGCCCCTGAAACCACCATTTGACTCTCTATTTCAATGAATTTAACTTTTTAAAAATTATACATGTAAATGATTACATGCAGCACTTGTCTTTCTGAGTCTGGTTAATTTAAATTCACATAATACCCATGTATAAATGTGAAATATACATAGATAGATAGAGATACATAGATAGATAGATTTGGGCTTAAATGTTACCAGACTTATACTGTTAAATTGAATTTAGGTGAATGTTTATGTACTAGTCACTATTCTAGGCACTAAGAAAATAGTTGTGAACAAAACATTTAAAACTTCCTGCCCTTGTTATTTCACATTCTAGTAGTTGTGGACTAAAAAAAAATGCACAACATGAGAGTTGCAAGTTAGATTTTTATTGGGGGCAAAATGAGGACTACAGTTGGGGAGAAAACATCTCAAATACCGCTAATAAGCTGTTCTAAAGAGGTAGCAGAAAGGTCAGTATCATATGATTTTGTCAGGGGTGAGGTGGTATATGTAAGCAAGCACAAATTTTGGCAGAGGCTTACTGCTAGTGACACAGAGCGTCTATCATTGTTAACAGTTTTAGTGGTTTTCTAGATAATGAGAAGATGCAAGAATTTGGCATCATAAAATCTGAAACTATGTAACTTTCTGAAGGCCCATTCTGTCCATTTTTCCCAGAGCACAGAGTGCCTCATTCCTGATCTCCACCCTGAATTCTGTTCAGGGTCTGTTGAAGGTCAGCAGCTTCAGTGGCTAATGACTTAATCTTTGTAGAGGCAGATGACCAGTACCAACTTCTAGTAGACATGGTAGAGAGTGATGAGGATGCAGATAATAGACATAATACGTGGGAAAATATATTAGTGGAAGATTATATGGAGAAATGTAAAACTGGGTGAGGGAATGGGATTAGAACCAGGAAAAGGGATTAGTTTGCCAGTCAAATTTTGGATAAGATTTAATAACAAATTTAGAAGCGTACTGAAAACAAATTTTGACTGAGTGAAACTGACCAAATGCTAATCAATATCGAGCTAAAGGTGAAATCATCCTCACAGAATGAATTCATGCAATAAATTAAAAACCTGAAAGATTTCTCCAAAGATGTATTATTAAATTTTAAAACATTTCAGGGTATAATTTTTCAAAATTCAACACTATAGTGTAGGTAGGACACAATTTTTCACCATTGACAACCAATCCTAGGACTCTGATGTACATTGTGGTCTTAAAATGACTTAAAAGTTTCACATTCGGTTGAACTTTTAAAGATCAAGTTTAAAAAAAAAAGAAAAAAAAAAGATCAAGTTTTTTTTTTAGGTCCCTTGCGTTTCAGTAACATTTCTTTCTTCGTACTCTGTATTTTTTAATNTTTTTCACCATTGACAACCAATCCTAGGACTCTGATGTACATTGTGGTCTTAAAATGACTTAAAAGTTTCACATTCGGTTGAACTTTTAAAGATCAAGTTTAAAAAAAAAAGAAAAAAAAAAGTTTTTTTTTAGGTCCCTTGCGTTTCGGTAACATTTCTTTCTTCATACTCTGTATTTTTTAATGTCTATATGGATGATGCTTTGTTGTGAATGCTGTTGATTCATGATATTTGAAGTCTTCCCTTGTGAAATGTTGATATCTCAAAGCCAATATTCTACTCTTAATTCTTCCTCACGAATGAGGCAATGCTATGGCTTAAATGCATTTAAATATTCAGTAATTAAATATAGTACTTAAAGGTCATTTTGTTTTATGTTCTGATTGCTAGCACACCAAACAATTCTACAGAGATAAGACTTATATTTTTAATTAAATCGCCTGGGTTTGGAATAAATCTGAATAGACTGACATGGTAGATTCAGACATAGCAAGAAGGAAGTTAAAAGAGGGAAGAATATGGATATGTTCAGCAACTCCGTTGCACATTTTCAGAAATAGTGACCCATATAAACTTCCATCCAGCTGGATCACAGAACCACAGAAAGCTAGAGCTGGGAAACACCATTGAGAGAGCATCAGCCTATTGACTTTGACACACACAGAAAATCAGTTGATACATTCATTATGACAGAAATACTGGAAGTGATACTAGCAAATGTGCCTTAAGTACGTGCTACCCTTTAACACACTAATTGCCTCACATGTGTTCTCTCTCTAAATTCTTCCCTCAACAATGTAAAAAATTACTATTATCTCCACTTTACAGATAATACAACTAGTAAACTGCAGAGCATGGTGGCCACTGTAATCGAGGCGGTTCAGCTCCAAACGCAGTCTTAAACATTAATAACATGTTTCAAATGTGCATGCCTAAACATAAAAAGCAGAGGTAATATGCAAAAACCAAAAATGAGCTATTTGAAGGTGATAGAATCCGATACATTTTTTCTCCCCAGAACATTTTTTTTTCTGCTACACTTTCTTTACACTATTAATGCAAGAACAAAATTAAAACGTCGATGATCAAAACTATCACTATTGCTTCCATTAGCTCTGTTCTCCGTAGCCAACTTAGAGTTCTCATTCGCTTCCAGATTTTGGTTAACATCGTAATCGCCAACATCAGATTTTTTTTTCCTTTTAAACTTTAAGCCTGGATACCCCGATCTTTAAGAGTCAGACACGATGAGCGACTGAACTGAATTGAACTGAAACCTGATCTCTAAGTCCTCAGTCTTCTGGGCCACTCAGTCTTCCACTCCAGCTCCCTGGAGGTGGTGGAGATGGTCGTTTTAAACGCTTTTGCTTCCCCTTCTAGGCAAACTTCATATTCCGGAGACTGGAACGAAGCGCCGAGTCTCGAAAGGGCCAGGAAGGATGTCTCGACAGTGTTTACCAGGCCTCCAGTTCTCTCTCTGAGCCCTGCCCCCAGCTCCGAAACGAAAAGCTTCCAGGAAATGTCCCTGTTATCACTTCCCCGCCGGGCGGGGGGCTGGGAGCGGGCGGTCCCCTCCGCCCCCGGCTCCGCTGCTCGGCTGGCGCACTGGCGCACTGGCTCGCAGGCGCCCCCGCGCCGCAGTCCTCAACTAGCGGCGCCCAGGTCGTAGCTCCGCAGCGCGCCGGGCGCAGGGGTCCCCGCCGCGACGCGCCGCCGCTTCTGCCAGCGCCTCCGCCCGTTTCGCCATGAGGGTCCTGGGTGGGCGCACGGGGACGCTGCTGACGTGCCTCGCCCTAGTGCTTCCCGTTTTGAAGGCGAACTGTGAGTAATCAATAGCGTCTTGTCTTCTTTCCCTCAGCGGTGCCAACTGAACTACAAGCCCTGTTGGACGGGTTTTCTTTTCTGGGGCTGCAGCCTCCTAGAAAGTTTCCCGTAAATGCTTCCATCAACAGTGTCTCTAGCGGGCGTTGTAATGGTGGGGCAGGGTCAGTTGGGAGTCGTGTTGCCTACGGGACAGATTCTAAAACAAGAGAGATACTAAACATCAGTGAAGGAGTTCTACCTACCAATTGCCCCTAACAGTTGAAGTTCTCAATCAGATGACAAGGATGAGCACACTGCAGTGTAAAAGTAGGGAGGAAAGGCAACCCACTCTGTCTTCCATTTGTACAAGCGCCTGACCCCAACTGGCACCCCCTGCTGCAGCCTACCTCCCTTCTGCAGTTTCTGGACTTTGATCTTGCTTTGCTTATCTCAACATTGACAAACGAATTGTTAGGAGATGACTGCGCGTTTGCATAGCAGGTCATTTTTTTAACCTTGAAGTCAAAAGGACTGTTATATATTGTAGTTCTCAGATCGTTTTTTACTGACAGTTTCTGGCACTGAGTGCCACTCTTCTGAGATCATCGCAGGAATTCTTTTTAGTTTATCTTCGTATGTCTTGTTCTTTATGTTTCCGTGCCTCGATTCAAGACAGGATATTGAGTTTTCTCTAAAAGAATATACTCATATCAAGGTATTTAGTACGTTTTAGTTGCCACTTAGCTTGTTCTTTAAAGTTTAAGCACATTCACTGGTCAACAATGCTTTCTTGTGATATGTTTTATTCTCAGGAAATGGCATGGGAGAGATAAACTGAATTACACCATAAATGGTTAAAGCTCCATTGTAAGTTTCACAAAGATATAATTTCAGGAGAATTAAATAGGCATTTACTAACATTCCTCGGTGTTTCAGCGGTAAAGAATCTGCCTGCCAATGCAGGAAACATGGGTTCCATCTCTGGGTTGAGAAGATCCCTTGGAGGAGAGAAGGACAACCTACTTTCTGGGAAAATCCCCTGGAGAGAGAAGCCTGTTGGACTACAGTTGATAGAGTCGCAGCGTGTTAGGACTGAAGTGACTGAACATAACATACAACACAACATTTTACTGATTTTTCTTAGTTACAGATCAGGATGAATGTGATGTTTTAAAATTCTAATTTAAAGGCTAAAAGAACATTTATTGATTTTATATTAAAGACCTGTTGCAGAACTTCAACATACAAACCTCTGTCATTAAGCCTATATGCGGATGACATACACTAACTCATTATCTATATAGCTCAGCAGGACAATCAAGTGTTTGTCTGAAAACCAGTGTTTTGGAAATGAGAAAAAGGCCAAAATGGCTTGCTACACTTACTGCTTGTCACCACAGAAATTTGCTAAACCATTTGTTTTTGTAGAGTTTGTTACATTTTCGTTAAATCTTTTGTTGTTTAGTTGCTAAGTTGGTTTTACAAACCATTGTCTGTAGCTGAGTTAAAAATGATGTGTGCTGTGTTTGTGATTATACCCATGTAATCATGCCATACATAGGGAGAAATACACTTGTTATATATGCACACTGATGGAATAAATTAATTCTTCTATAAAGAATTAATTTGCAGAATTAATTCTTCATATGTCCATAAAGAATAGGTGGCACTGTAACACCTTTGTTTTAAAAAGTATGATAGTTTAATGGGATTAAAAATCATTTCTGACTTACTGATGAGAAAACTGAGATACAGATGGAATGTGTTTACTCCCTAAGATTTTAAATTTGAGATAGAATTAAAGTTCTAAATATTTGTTATATGGTTCATTGTTTAGTCCATAGAAATAGTCACTAGTTCAAGATTGGGAACTCATGTATACCTGAGACGGAAAAAAATAAAAATTAAAAAAAAAAGAAGAAATAGTCACTAAAGGAAAAAGTTTATAAACTTTTTTGAAATTGTTCAGAGATATGAACTGACTTTTCAGACATGCATACATATAGATTTGGATATATATGTATATCTAGCTATTGATTTAAAGTTTATTCTTTTATATATTGTATGCCACACTAAAGGCTGTGTGAAGAAAAATAGAAGAAAGAGCATATCCCCTTTGGTTGTGCTAATTTGGTCCTTTCTAGACATCCACTTCTGCTTAGGTGTCTACCCTTGACATTAATGACTCATGTTTTCCTTCTCTTTTCTACTTTTTTCTTTCCTTTTCTGATTTTTTTTTTTTTTTTTTTTTTTTTTTACTC
>SJYA01000052.1:502496-522537 GCA_006410615.1 Neotragus moschatus | reverse complement strand
TTTTTTTTTTTTTTTTTTTACCATTTATCTAGCTTCGTCTTTTCTTAAATTCCCTTTATTTCAGAGTTCAAAATGTGTTGCACTGATGGAGAGATTTTTATCAAGTTTAGATTAGAGTTGGGGTTGGTGCTGGAAGAGTTAGAGACAATGTCTGGTATACAGCATCATCATCAATACCAACACCCTGTGCCATATTCTTCTGCTGTTAATCACATCTAGGATGTAGAGTCTTGCTTTTCATAATCAATCTTTTGTGTCCACCAAGTTCAGTAAACTCTTTAATAGCTAAGTGATATCTATTCATATTTAAACTTTTAGAATACTGAGAAAAATGTGAGAAGCCTGATAATACTTATATTAATTAATATTCTTTAGCTATAAGCAACAGCAATGACTCTTGATAACTAAAGCCAAAGGAAAGGAAGTAAAGAAGGAAGAGGAAAAGAGAAAAAGAAAGAAAAGAAGAAGTAAACTAAGAGGGGGAAAAAAAGCTGTGTGAATTGATTGGAAGACTATGTATTGGTGTGTTGAATTACCAGGCCTAGGAAAGCCAGGGACTTGGGCATTTAGGTGATCTATAGAGTGGAAACTCACGTGCTCACTATGTTAGGAGCTGCCATCAGATAACCCAGTTCTAACTACCTTCTCGTTCTGTGTATACTTGTTCATGATTGAATTTCTTAGAAAAGAGCTGATTATTTTGGCTTAGCTTATTTTTGGAGTCCTGTGATTGACAGCTCACTGGAATCAGGAAGAGTGTCAGAAGGACAACTCCCACAAAGGAATGGATGCTGGGAAGGAAGCAGAAACAGAAGTCTACACATTCCAATTGGCTGTACAACATACATACATACCCTTTATCCGTGAACACTGTTTGAAAAATATTTCTAATGCAATGTGGATATTTTGAATATAATGCAAATAACTAATGTACAGTAGAAAGGACCTCTCTTTAGCAGATTCCAGTCACCACACTCAGAGAAGAAGGCCCAAGGCTACTGTTTCCCAATTTAGTATCATCAGATGATATCCATGTCTCCTCTAGTTCAGTCACAGTTCTGAGTCAATGTGGTGTGCTTTATGGATTGGAATGATATATTAGAATATAAACACATCCTATATACCAAAAAATAATTTTACAAGAAACAAGCAAGGCAATATGGGTACTGGCTTTAGGGGTTGCCTGTGTCTCTTGGTTTTAAGCTAGGACTGGTATTCATGACTTCCTGCTTCACTACCCAATTCATATGTCTCTTGCTTTTAGGCCGTTCTTCATGTTTGATTTTTTTGTTGTTGTTGTTCCACTCAGTGAGATGAACCACACACTTACTGAGGAAGAATCTGAGCCCTGTTGTTCCTACCTCTGGATGATTTTTCCATCTCTTCCCTTACAATTGCTGCTATGTATAGTAGCTATACTGGAGAAGCAACACTTTGAGACTCTTTTTATCTCAAAGGGCACTAACTGAGCTCTCAATAATTGATCAGTGCATAGTTCCATAAAACATAATGAACCAATGAAAGCCAAAATAATCATCCCATTGACTTATTTCTTTTGTGGAATTAATTCCTTAGAGGTAGAGTTGGGTGGCTTGGCATAAAGCATTGAACAAGTCTACCAGTATTTGTGCTGATAGAAAAATTAAGTCTAAATGAAGAGTAAATCTCTCTGCCTTTGAGTATGAATTGCTGCTTCTTCATTTAAAAAGTGCCCTAACTAGTCAGCCAGTCACCAGGTAACTGGTTGGGTTTTGTAATCTGTCCCATTTCCAACAGCTGAATGAATAGCAATTCTGCTAACAGATTTGGTGAGTCTTTTTTAGGAGCAAGAGTCTGGTCTGGTGGCCCTCTGTGAAGGAAAATCTATGTAATTGAGTCTATATGTAGTCTCCACCCTTGCACCATGGCTGCTGTTTTTATGAGTATTGAACAGACACTAGCCTGAGAGAACAAGGCAACAGCCAGAAGGCCATATGTATATGTACCCGCAGACTTGTGTGTTACTCCTCGTAGCAGTTTAAAAATCATAAAATTTCACCTAAAAATTTGTTTTTATAACTTCCTTGGAAAACAAAGATCTGGCAATACTGGGCCCACATTCTAACATAGCAAGATTCAGCTAGAGCTGATTCAGAGCTACCTTTTCTTCGATGAAGTTTGAAAAAATTATAGAATTGTTTCTTCTTGTGAAATCACAGTGACTGTTACATTTAAAGTAGAGTGGAAAGCAATTATAGAAAGACTTAAAATTCTTTGTCAGTCTTCTCAACTCTCCTTGATCTTAGGCCAAAATTGTTTCAACACATGTTTTGTAAAAACTCAAATGTTTGCAGCTTTTAATGGGATCCTAGTGAACAATTAGGACTTTTATTTATTGGAAAAGTCTATTAATTTGGTTTTGAGGGCTAACCATTTGTTTACTTGAGTCATTGTGTCTTGGTAGTGAATGAATGCAGTTGAGTAAAACTAGGTCCTTGCTGTGAAATCAGAACATGTGAAAAATCAAATACAGTCCTAATCAATGACTAATCCTAATGATTCTAAGGAATGTAGGACCTATTATTTCAGGAAAATGATTTAAATTGGTAAGTGTAACCCAGGATAAGTACTCTGTAAGGAATGTTCCCTGTGCTAACATTAACCTGGATAGGAAATACCTTAACATTTGATGTTTTTCTTTTTAATTATCCAATTATTGGTTAAACTTTACTTATGACATAGTTAAGAATTTTCATATGCTTGTCACTACCTCCCAGCATTTAACATTTTTAAAATATTGAGCAAATTCTTTCTAGTCCTCAACTATTAAAAAATTATACGAAGTTGAAGAAAGTAACTTTTGAAACATAGCAAAAACTTAAGTGCTGAGTATTCAGTTATACAAGCAAATAGTACATAGAAAGTCACTGGGGAATTCTCTGGAGGTCCAGTACTTAGGACTCAGCACTTTCACTGCCCTAGGCCTGGGTTCTATCCTAGTCAGGGACCCAAGATCCTGCAAGCCACGTGGTACAGCTAAAAGAAAAAAGAAAGTCAACACACGTCCATGTCTTCTACACTAATGATCTAAGTTTTCTTTATACATTTGATTGTATCTGATTCTATAACCTCGTATAACCATAGCTTCATTAATGAACCCCAAACAAACAATATTGTCAAAATTTTTATCGTGATACATTTACCACTTCTTACCAAACATTTATTTCCGTTTAAATTAATCTCTCAGTGATTTGGAGGGCTTCCCTGGTGGCTCAGATGGTCATGAATCTTCCTATAATCCAGGAGACCTGAGTTTGATCCCTGGGTGGGGAAGATCCCCTGGNTGATACATTTACCACTTCTTACCAAACATTTATTTCCGTTTAAATTAATCTCTCAGTGATTTGGAGGGCTTCCCTGGTGGCTCAGATGGTCATGAATCTTCCTATAATCCAGGAGACCTGAGTTTGATCCCTGGGTGGGGAAGATCCCCTGGAGAAGGAAATGGCAACCTACTTCAGTATTCATGCCTGGAGAATTCCATGGACAGAGGAGCCTGTGGGCTATAGTCCCTGGGGTCGCAAAGAGTCGGACACGACTGAGTGACTAACACCCTTTTTTCTATGGAATAAACCATTTCAGTAAATTCCTTGCTGGCTCAGATGGTAAAGAATCTGCTTGCAGTGTGGCAGACCGGTTCAATCCCTGGTTGGAAAGATCCCCTGGAGAAGGAAATGGCAACCCACTCCAGGTTTCTAACCCAGAAAATTCTGTGGACAGAGGAGCCTGGAGGGCTACAGTCCACAGCGTCACAGAGTTGGACCTTCTCAAGATTGCCGTAATTCCAAGTATTCCTCATTGTTTGTTACCAGATTCTTTTCCCTGATTTATGGAACCTAGCTGACACTTGTTGACTCTTGAGTTTATGAGCCTTGCACCAGATTACCTTGAGAAGAAACACAACTGACAATCATTAAATGGGCCATTGTATCCCCTTTTATAATTTAGAATCACTGGCATGGGCCTGTCTTGTGAACACTGACTTGGAACACAAACATTCTCAGCTCTGGGGCAATTCTTGCCCAAACTTCTTTGTTTCTAGGCCTAAGATCTAACTCTTAGCAGGTCTCTGAACAGCTGGACAGACCATTTGTAACCAGTGAGAAAGTAGCATAGATCCTGATCTCAGATAATTTCTTATTCTAAGCAAAGTGGACAATGAGAAAAACTGCTCATCTGTCTGCCCATTGCGAGGGTTTTGTTTCTGCCATGCCCTTTAGGATCACCTTTGAGAGAGGCTGAAGTTCATTTATGGCTGTAGCTTTGTAGCAGGTCTACCTCTGGCTCATGTTGGTACACCTTCTCATTTTTGTTCTTGGCCGTAGGCCTTTCCTCTTGAGTTTATGAAGGGACTAAAGGGACAGAAAGAAGTCAAGAGAGTGAGCAATCAGCCCAGGCCACCCAGCATTCCTTTCAGCTCATCCCATTCATACCGTTTGAACACTGAACTGCTGCCATAACTAAATTTATGGCTGGATGAAAAACATGGCATCTAGTTCGCGATGAGCTGTTCAAATCACAAAGTGCTCCTGTGTTCAGATCTTCATGTAAGTCCAAAAGGACACCAGGAACAGTTTCTCAAAGGGAAAATAGGTGCTGAAAGAAATGTGACTTGCTCCCAACTCAAAGGGAACACTACTGAAATTCTTCGGGGGCTTGCTACAGTCTCTCAAGCGTACTCTGCCATCCTGTGGACCATTTGACTCCAGTTGGATCTGATGAGTCATTGGCCAGCCTACATGACAAGGCTGCGTGAGGTGAACTTTGGACTAGCTGGAGAGCATTCTCTTGTTTTGGTTCCCACCTACATTTGGCAGTTTTTAGACTCATGGTTAAAAGCTCAGAGGAGAACATCTAAAATTGGAATGAATATGCCTTAAATATAAGAGGTCCATCAAAATCTATTCTGCCATCTTTGTGATAGACACCCAGGAATGTAACAACTTGTTTCTCACTTGAGCAGGAGTATTCCAATGTGACCAGGTTGCTGCTGAAAACAGTTTCATGTTCTCAGATCTGGGGAAGGAATGCAGTTTGAGGACTGAGTCTTATGGGACCTATAGTTTCAGAAAAAAATTCCCTTTATCAGCTGAGGCTCATAAACCTCAGTTCTAAACAGATACTTTATATCTTAGGTGTTTTGATCTTAGATCTTAGGTATGTAATAATGACTAAAGGTTTGGGAGTCTCTTTCCTTACTCAGTGCATTTATTTTGCTTTGGGGAAAACTAGGAAAAAAGTTTGCAGATGCTTCCTCAAAGGCATCTCTCTTCTCCTTCATTCAAGAGGTCCTAGATCTATCCAGATTCAATATTGCTAATTAAGATGAGGTGGTGATTTCATTGTATTATTTGCTAACCCAGAGAATTTTGGGGTGAAAACCTCAATGAATAATTTTTGGGGTTGTCTTTCCATTTCGATCTTGGAAGATCCTTGCCTCTTAATCCTTTCTCCAACATTTGACTACTGACTGATTCAGGTCAGTATAGGCTGGCTGATGCCTAAGCTCAACCACCCAGCTTCCTCCCATGGCACTTGAAATCTGGGAGCGTAGTTTTTGTTGCAGCTCCTCCCAGCAGGATTTCTAATCTAGGGAGAACAGCCAATACAGTTTTTTAAAAATTCTGATGATTTCCTCAATAATCTATGATAATCATGAAAACATATTCTTTTTTTTTTTTTTCTGTATTAGGAAGTGGGGAGGATAAGTAAGGCAGTGAATAGGTAAGAATCACATGAACAATTGAGGCAGAACATCAATCTCCTATCCTTTGTATAGTCTTTCTTTTATATTATGTCAGGGAATATCTGGCTTTTCGGTATTGTTCAGTGTGTGCCAAGGTTTTGTCTGGGATGGCATTAGCCAGCCTAGCCAGCTGTTAGAACTGAAGCTGGTGGCTCTAGCTTGCACATGGAACAAAATTAGCAATCCAACCAGACAGCATATTAAAAATCAGAGACTTTACTTTGCCAACAAAGGTCCATCTAGTCAAAGCTATGGTTTTTCCATTAGTCACATATGGATGTGAGAGTTGGACTCTAAAGAAAGCTGAGCACCAAAGAATTGATGCTTTTGAACTGTGGTGTTGGAGAAGACTCTTGAGAGTTCCTTGGGCTGCAAGGAGATCTAACCAGTCCATCCTAAAGGAAATCAACCCTGAATATTCATTGGGAGGACTAATGCTGAAGCTGAAACACCAATACTTTGGCTCCCTGATGCGAAGAACTGACTCACTGGAAAAGACCCTGATGCTGGGAGTGATTGAAGGCAGGAGGAGAAGGGGATGACAGAGGATGAGCTGATTGGATGGCATCACCAACTCGATGGACATGAATTAGAGCAAGCTCCAGTAGTTGGTGATGGACAGGGAAGCCTCACATGCTGCAGTCCATGGGGTCACGAAGAATTGGACTTGACTGAGCTACTGAGCAACCTAGATAGCATATTCAAAAGCAGAGACATTATTTTGCCTACTAAGGTCCGTCTAGTCAAGACTATAGTTTTTCCTGTAGTCATGTATGGATGTGAGAGTTAGAGTCTGAAGAAGGCTGAGTGCCGAAAAATTGATGCTTTTGAACTGTGGTATTGGAGAAGACTCTTGAGAGTCCTTTGGACTGCAAGGAGATCCAACCAGTCCATTCTGAAGGAGATCAACCCTGGGATTTTCTTGGAAGGAATGATGCTAAAGCTGAAGCTCCAGTACTTTGGCCACCTCATGCAAAGAGTTGACTCATTGGAAAAGACTCTGATGCTGGGAGGGATTAGGAGCAGGAGGAAAAGGAGACGACAGAGGATGAGATGGCTGGACTATGGACGTGAGTCTGAGTGAACTCCGGGAGTTGGTGATGGACAGGGAGGCCTGGCGTGCTGCGATTCATGGGGTTGTAAAGAGTCGGACGCGACTGAGCGACTGAACTGAACTGAACTGAGCTGAATGACTGAACTGAACTGAGTACATCCAGCCTGATTCAAAATCATATACACCTTTTGTATTAGCTTTCTATTATTGTGTAACAAATAACCGTAAACTTAGCATCTTAAAACAATACAATGTATTATCTCATAGGTTCATTGGACAGAAGTCCAGGCATGAGTTCAGGGAGCTGAACCTGAACTCCATGGTAACTCCATGAGAGAACCAAATAAAAGATAAGATATGGAGTGATAACACTTTAAACCACAAATCTTCAAATTACTACTCAAATCACCAAATCTCAGTAACTTAGCAAAATGAGCTAATTTTTCAGTTGTGTGAAGTCCAACATGGTTGGTGGTGGTTTGTGTAAATCTCTTACATCTTTAGTTGTACCATCTGGAACACATGGCCCCCAGTGTCCCTGAAAGAAAAGAAAGCAATGGAGGAAGCCTGCTTGTTCTCGACTGCATAGCATGGAAGTGACAAAACTCACATCTGCTTACACTGTAGTAGCACCCAACCCAAGAAAGCACATGAAATGTTCGGTTGGCATTTTCCCTGTTACAAACATTTTTCCTCCAAGATTAAGATTCATGTTTCTTCCTCTAAGGACAAATACTTATTGCCCATTTAAACTTTTGGTAATGTATATTACACAGTGTGAAGGTGTTTTAACTATCTGAGTAGCATTTGTCATAGAGAGAGAGCATAATTAGCTATTTCTGCTAACAGACTATCTGGGAACTTAGTATAATGACATTAAGTTGGCTGTTAAAGTGGCAGCCTGAAAAAAATATTGTAACAGTTAATATTAAAATTGTTCCTATGGTGAGAATTGTTATTATTTTAGAAATTGCCTTGCAAATGGCTTTAGACTTAGGCTGTGAAGTCCCCAAAACATGGTCTATAGCTTTACACAAGTGTCGTCCAGTGACCAGAAGCATCATCCAAAAGTGAAGTCACTCAGTCGTGTCCGACTCTTTGCAACCCCCATGGACTGTAGCCTGCCAGGCTCCTCAGTCCGTAAAATTTTCCAGGCAAGAGTACTGGAGTGGGTTGCCGTTTCCTGCTCCAGGGGATCTTCCCGACCTAGGAACCGAACCCGGGTCTCCCGCATTGCAAGCAGACGTTTTACCATCTGAGCCACCAGGGAAGCCCAATTACTGGGGAATTTATTAGAAATGAAGGGACTTACTGGCAATCCAGTGGTTAAGACTTCACCTTCCAATGCAGGGGATGCTGGTTCAGTCCCTGGTTAGGCAGCTAAGGACCCACACACCTCATTGCCAAAAGCGAAACATAGAATAGAAGCCATATTGTACCAAATTAAATGAAGATGTTAAAACAGACCATATTAAAAAAAAATTTTTTTTAAGAAAAAAAAAAGAAATGAAGTATCTCTAGCACCACTTTAGACCTGTTGACTCAGAAAACACATTTTAACAAGACTTTCAGGTAATTCTTCACTTTGAGTTTGAGTCATTCTGGTCTGTAAGGCCATAGCAGAGAATAGAGATAAATGATTCTATATAAGAAGTGAACAGAAATTTGCCAGGGTGACAGTAGGCAGTGGCCAGGGAACAAGAAGGGGAGAAGATGTCAGAGAAGGGAGAAAAGAAGCTGAGCCCCATGGAGGGAGAACTCAGCTATAAGGAAGGTCTCCAGGAAAAAATAATTAGATGGGTAATTAGAAGGTAACAGAACCTTTAGGAACTAAGGTTTCAAAGGTTCAAGTTAAAACTACAAAAGTTGCTTTAATATTTTAAAGTTGGCAGTTTTGGCTTTATAAATGTGACAAATTAAGTATTATTAAGTCTAGTATAGGCAACAACTTCTCCCTTTAAGAGGTTTATTTATATTGCCTTGTCCAGATATAGAGATTGGATTCTCCAGGCTGGAGGGACAAGTGGAATAAGGGTGATTTACCCACATAGATTCTGAACCTCTCTACAATGGAGTGAAGCAATAGGGACTGGCTCTTACTGGTTCTAGTCTATTAGCATAATTCTTGTTAGTCCTCTGGTCCATTTTTTGGAATGGACTTAAAAGAAACACATTCAAGAACATTGGCTTTTAAATCTCCATAGAGGTGGTAAAACTGTAACTTCCTGCAATTATATATTTTCCATCTTTCAAAGTAGCCTACTTGGCATTTTCTCATTAGTTTCACAGCTATTCTGTGATGCACTTTCCCAACTTGAGGAAAACATTACGCTTCCTCTCCGCCTCTGTTAAAGTTATTAGCTACTCTTTCCCTTCCTATTCTCACTTGATCTTCTTGAAGAAACAGTTCGTTCTGGAGGTCTCCTCTCTTCTCACCATCCCATGGGTACTGGGGACAGAGAATGTTAATGGTGATCCTATTGTTAAGCCAACTGTTTACATTTTGACACTGTTGAAACTTATCCTTTTGAAATTGACCTCCTTTTATGACTAGAAGCATTATCTTCANGATTGGGAACTCATGTACACCTGAGATGAAAAAAAATAAAAATTAAAAAAAAAATTTTTTAAGTAAATAAATAAAAATAAGAGGTGATTGAAGCAATAAAAATAAATAAATAAATAAATAAATTTTGCATATCTATTAGGCAAAAGTCTGATTGCTTTAAAACATTTGTGTTGAACATCTTTTCACATGTTTATTGGCTACTTTAATTTTTCTCTGTACTGGTGTTTGCATGATATTGTTTTGTTTATATTTTATTTACACTTTTTATTTTGTTTTTAACCTTGAACATGTGGCTTGTTTATTTTCAGCTTACATTGCAGGAGACACAGGAGATGGTGGGTTCAATCCCTGGGTCGGGAAAATNATTTGTGTTGAACATCTTTTCACATGTTTATTGGCTACTTTAATTTTTCTCTGTACTGGTGTTTGCATGATATTGTTTTGTTTATATTTTATTTACACTTTTTATTTTGTTTTTAACCTTGAACATGTGGCTTGTTTATTTTCAGCTTACATTGCAGGAGACACAGGAGATGGTGGGTTCAATCCCTGGGTCGGGAAAATCCCCTAGGGAAAGAAATGGCAACCCACTCCAGTATTCTTGCCTGCAGAATCCCATGGACAGAGGAGCCTAGCAGGCTCCAGTCCAAAAGGTTGCAAAGAGTTGGACACTACTAAATGACTAAGCACACACATACACTGCACACATACCTGTATTGGTTGCCATATTGTATTATTTTTTATTTAATTTGCAAAAGTTGTTTATAAATTCTAGATGTCAATCTGTTGCTTGATTTTGAACTTTGTTATTTTTATCATTGTTTGTCAACTGCTTAAAAATTTTTAAATACTCTAAGTTACCATTTTTTTTCTCTTTGCCTTCTGTATTTTGTGCTTTGCATATAGTCTTCCTTTTGCCATAGGTTTTTATTTTCTCGTTTGTATAGATAACCAGGTGTTTCAGCCTATCCAGTATCTTTCAAATAGCTGATTGAACTGTACTCCTACATTTCTCAGAGATCACACAAGTTTTCCATTAAAACTGAGAAAGTTTATTACTCTAAAGATGCTGTGGCTATGACTTTTGACAATCATTTCAGCATGATGTTTTTCCCAGCATTGTCATAATGAGGTAAACATTGAATTTTCGTTAGTTATGTTTGACCTCAAGCATAAACTTGAATAATTTGTGCAAATCATTAGACAAGTGCTGTAGCTACACCAAACTGCTCTTTGGGTTGTTAACCAAGGGGCATATGTATCTGCATTTTCCCCTTCAGTTTAACCCTACTTTGAATGCCATGCAATTTACAGACCAAAAAAATGATTTAAATTCTCATGTTTAAAAAATATTTTAGAGGAGAAATGAAAGATTTGTTCATGTAAACATATTTTTTTCCTTCAGTTTTGTCGAGGCAACATGCTTCACAAGTCCTGGTTAGGAGACGCCGTGCAAATTCATTGCTTGAAGAAACGAAAAAGGGCAATCTTGAAAGAGAATGCATTGAAGAACTGTGCAATAAAGAAGAAGCCAGGGAAGTCTTTGAAAATAACCCAGAAACGGTAAGAACTCATGAAAAGTGGTCAGTTAGTATACCTGGACATATTGTTACAGACGGAACATTTCTAGCTTTAGTCTCTATTCCCTAGTGTTCCTTTTTAAAGTGAATGATTGTGTATATCACCTTCTGTGGGCTCAATCCACCCACCAGTGCAGGAGACACAGGAGATGCGGGTTCAATCCCTGGATCAGGAAAAGCCCCTGTAGAGGAAAATGGCAACCACTTCAGTAATCTTGCCTGGAAAATCACGTGGACAGAGGAGCCTGGTGGGCTGCAGTCCATGGGCTCCCAAAGAGTTAGCAACTGAATCACAACAGTATCACCTTTTGCATTTTCCCACTGAAGCATTTCAGGAGGCAGTGCCTTCAAGGTTGAGCGTGTTAGGGAAATACTATTTGCCGAAAGCAATATGCTCTGCTGCTGCTGCTGCTAAGTCGCTTCAGTCGTGTCCGACCCTGTGCGACCCCAAAGACGGCAGCCCACCAGGCTCCCCCGTCCCTGGGATTCTCCAGGCAAGAACACTGGAGTGGGTTGCCATTTCCTTCTCCAATGCATAAAAGTGAAAAGTGAAAGTGAAGTCGCTCAGTTGTGTCTGACTCTTAGCGATCCCGTGGACTGCAGCCCACCAGGCTCCTCTGTCCATGGGATTTTACAGGCTCTGACCAAACTATAATTCAATTATACCTAACTGTCACAAATAGTATGAATTTCATGGTTTGTAACTACTTTCTCTCAACCAGTATTTTGTATTGTTGGGTGAGGGGAAGGCATCTCTAGTGTGTGCATGTGTGTGTGTGTGTGTGTGTATGACTACATCATTATCACTATGCTTCATTAATTCTTTCCATTGGCATTTTTGACTGAGCTTTAGAAAACAGGACCTCTAATTCAGAGCTTGGTACATAACAGGTATTCAGTGAATGCTTACTGAAGAATGCATTTCAAGACTGTGTTTCCTGAGAACACTTATAATTTATTCCATAAACTCTTGGGAAGTTTCCTGAGCCCACTTTAATCATTGATAATCCCAGGGGTAGAATTTATATCTTTAGTACATACATTTTCCCAAGTAGTCTAGAAAACTATAAAGATCCCTAAATATCTTACAGAAATAAGAGACCCTTAGAGCTGATCTTTAGCCCCCCAATTCTCCTAGAGAAGCCTTTCTCTAACTTGTTCTGTGGGTAGCAAGAATATAAATAGTGCCTCTAAGGATTAGGATGAGAGTGACCTTGAGAATTAAAATTTGATGACCTTTGGGGTTACCCTAGATTTTTTTCCTGGATGAACTGTATATCCAAAAGGAAACAAGGGAGGCATACGTATCTGCAAAATACCTCCTTTACTTCTGAATTGGCTCCTGGGACTATGAGACTAGATAAGCAGTAACAAGCAGGAACCATTTGTCTATAGTGAAAGAACTTGTCCAGGACAGTAATAACTTGTGTTTTCTGGGATTACCCTTTAATCCTTTTACCTCCATATACTCTAATAGGTTCAAAGGGAATTTTCTCCAAGGTACCCATTTTTAACACTCTCCAAGATTGAAACCAAATGTTTCTCTTAGTTTTGCTGTCTTTTGTGGAAAAGCAATTGACAAGGCAAAAATATTTTATTTCACACAAGGTAACAGTGTACTCTTATTGTGTAGGAAGCAAATACACAAATACACATATACGTAAATGTTTCTTTTTATTATGGAAATCGAAACTATATCCCAGAGTAGGAACTCCTTCCCTTTTCAGTGATTATCAACCATCTGCTATTCTTGTTCTGCCTATTCTGTACCCCACTCGCTCTAATTTTTGTTTCGTTTTGCCGGAACATTTTAAGACAAGCCTGCATGCCCATGATTTCCTTTTATTATATCACCCATCAGTACTTAAGCATGTATTTCTAACACTAAAAACGTTCTCATAGTTTAGCCTCTGAGTAAAACAGTGGAGGAAAGAAACTCATTTATGTGCTTCCTCTCCTCCACTCATTCTGATAATGGTGTTACGGATAGAAGAAAAAGAGATGGTGGTGAGAGTGAGGAAGAAATAGGAGAAATGAAAGAAAAAGCATTTGTTATTGTTTCTCACTTTCTTTCCTTTTCCAAACACTCCCTGTCTACATCCCTCATACCCTAGTCCACACTCCCAGTCACCACCTTACTGCTTATCTCCCCATTGTCCCTAATATAGTCCTTTCCCCATTACATTTTCTCGTGTTGAACCCATTCATCATTACCTATGTCCTGGCTTTTGTTCTGTAGAACAGGGGCTCCCCAACCTCTGGGATCTAATGCCTGATGATCTGAAGTAATAATAATGGAAATAAAATGCACAATAAACATAATACATTTGAATCATCCTGAAACCATCCCCATTCCCTTGGTCTGGAGGAAATTGTCTTCCATGAAACCAGTCTCTGGTGCCAAAAAGATTGGGGACCGCTGCTATAGAAGACAATATAAATGTCTGAACTGCTTAGTGGTTGGATCTCATTCTTATTAGTAGATAAGTGTTGTATAGGTTTATATGTGAGAGGAGGAAGGAATAATGACTTTAATTGTATCCTGGATGCAAGTTATGCTCTGTACTTGAGGTTGTTTTTGTATACAAACGTTGGTTTCTCATGAGGAGTTCTTAAGCTATTAGTGCTGCGCATTAGATATTTTATAGCTTGAGAATGCTTTGGTGAACCAGCCTGGGGACCTTTCCATCAGAAAATCATTGTTAACATTTTTCTCCTTTTGGTAAAGTGTATTCCTTAGTCCAAATTACTGATTTACAAAAAAATTTCTTGGTACATCACCAGTTTATAAGTAAAGTATTACATGTACATAAGATGCTAAAAGATAAATGACCAATTCAAATTATGTTATTCAGCAATTAATCTAGTGTGTGTGTAATCAACATGATGTCAAATATATCAAACGGGTATCTAATCACCATGGAAAAATTAAAGGATTTACAAAAAGGGGGCATATGTAGTCACATTTAACATCTTCAATGGAACCTGTTTTCATTTTAGAAGTCTTTGAAGAATGATTTAATTGATCAGTATTGCTTTAAGCCTAAAAGCATTTTATTGGCTTAATGCTATTAGCCATATACTTCTAGTGTACTTTTTACTATAGAAAAAATGTTATATTGTAATGTGAAAATGACAGTTATATGTAATTTATTGCATCTTTAATATAAAAACATGTTTTAAAATTAAATGTTAACTCTATAGTGAAATTTACCTTTGTTAAGATATATTTTTTCTTTTCTTTTTTTCTAGGAATATTTTTATCCAAAATATTTAGGTAAGTTTAAAGGATCTCAATCATACAATCTTAGAAATGATAGAAACTTAACTATGATGAAGTCCAATCCTCCATTTATATATATTCCACCCCATACAATTTCATTAGCCTCGGGAGTAAGATCTCATTCTGTATGCAGATTTGCTATCCTTGCTGTCCTTTTATTTAAAGACATGTACCCAACTTTCACTTTTCTTTGCCTATCTTATTTGACAGTGTAATAGAAAAGCCTAAGTCCTAAGAAAAGTAATAATAGTATCATGTGGACTCTAGTCTCAGACCTAAAAGTTTCTGCTGTGACAGATTGGGCAACTTATTTAACTTTTCAATTTCTGTATTATATTATGTTATAACTTTATTTTCTAACGTCAGAGCTATTGGGAATACCAAATAAACACATGAATTAGATAGATTTTTAAAAATTATGTCGAACTTTCTTCAAATGTAAAGTATAATTCAACTGATTTATATAGTTGGAAAAAAAAAGTATGACCTTTTTTACTATGACTTACTTTTGACTCACATTTTATATTTTGGTCTTTATTTAGTTATATGTGATGGATTCCACTGTTGAGAACAGAAATGCTCCACCTTAATGAAAACCTTTTCTTCATTTGATGTGTATATTTTGTAGGCCAGTGTTCCTAAATGGGAAAAAGAAATGTTTATAATCCTGTCTCTGGTAAACTTAATAGTAATTTCACTAATTATCACAGCTCATGCTGGGAGCTCCTTACAGTGAGATAATGTCACTCAAGAAATTAGATCACTATTACATATTTTTTGGACAGTGTTTGGATTTAGAGTTGTAAAAGTTCAGGAGACATGTTAGTCTATCCACATCCTCCATGCAGTGCACTGAAAACATGGAATTTGGGCAAAAATACTCAGGGCTTCGTTATATAAAGGTAAGTTTTTAAATTGTGTTCTTTTCCTTAGAAAATAGAGTAAACAACTCTGCCATCTGTGTAGGCCTGTAAAATATCACTGGATAAAATGGATGATTAAATTTATGAGAGAAAAACTTCTTGGGAAGAATGCTACATTCTGAGCCAAAATGTAAACGTCATAGCTTTTAGTTTTTAGTTCTTGCCCAACTGGTGGATTAGTTCAGACTGCTGACTTCTCTTAAAATCATCTCAAAAAAAGCAATAGCTATTCCAGGCGCTAATAATAACAAAATATAATGAAAAAAAAGGTCAAGAAATGTGAGCAGTCCACGGATAGACTGAAGGCAGCCTGACCACTGTGTGTGTGTGGAGACCTGGGGTGCTGACTTCTGAGGCAGCGGTAAGAGGACACAGTGGGTATTTTCAAAAGAACCTGAGTGTTCAAATCAAGCAAATTTTTAAAAGTACAACAGAGAAAACCCTGAGTAACAAAAAAATAAGGAAATAACAAAAATAGGGATAGAAGTAAATGGAAAACAAAAAGAGGATTAATAGTAGAAAATCTCATTCTTTGAAAAGGCAAAGTAAGGAAAGTAAATTAGATGAATCTCCAGCAAGAATAATGTAATCATAAAATGTTACAAAAGATAATCGTATGACAACGTGGGTATAGGAGCTGTCATAGTCTAGAACCAAGATTTCTTTCTAGTGTGTTCTGTCCTGACCACTGAACCTCTCCTGAAAGTGCCTCTCTCTCAGGCTTTCCTCCATGATGGCCCTAGTTTCTATTCCTAACTCCAGTTCTTGGGAGAGCTTCTGCTTCAGGCTACAAAAGCTAAGACGATCTCTCTCCAGTTCTCACCTCTCTACCCATTCACTCTCTCCCACTTCCTGCATTCCTGTTGGACAACAAGGAAGAGAAATGGGAAAGTAAGGGGTAGGATTACACTGCTTTGAGTAACCATGCAGTTCACACTACTTCTAAAAAAACTAGCAAAAGAATTCCAAAAAAATGTTATCAGTGTATTAGTATGGACTCGTATATAAGGTGGTTTATGGGTTAAACGTATTTTGTAGTCTGGCCTGGGGTCCTAATCACCATATGAGGCATTTCACCTGAACCTCTAGCTTAAGGATTTAGAATTTTGGCTGTCAGATTTGTCCAGAACTGCAAAATGAGGCTTTCTTACAAGCCAGAATCCTAATGAAATGTTCACACTAGAATAAGATAATTCTGGGAGTGGGTGATTCAAGAGGAGGAACAAATGAATTCAGGGGAAGAATACTCAAGACCTAAGATTGCCTAGGTCTCACTGGGTCTCCAGGAAGACTATAATGTAAGTACAAACTGTTGTTTTTGTGGGAAAATATTATAACCTACCTTGGTAGGCTAAATAGTGACCGCCCCCCCTTCAAAGATGTTCATGTCCTGTCCTTAGAACCTCTGAATGTTACCTTAATTGTTGTCTTTGAAGATTTAAGTTAAGGATTTTGAGATGAGAGCATTATTCAGTGTAGTTATAAACATTCTTATATAAGGGAGGCAGGAGATCAGAGTTTGTAGTAAGATATACGACAATAAAGCAAGAGTTGAGAATGATACAAGGTTGGAGCCATGAGCCAAGGAATGCAGGTAGCTTGTGGAAGCTGAAGAAACAGAGGAAATAGATTCTCCCTTATAGTCTTTAGAAGGAACGTAGCCCTACCAACACCTAAATTTTAGGCTTCTGATCTCTGTAACTGTAAGAGAATAAGTTTGTGTTATTTTGAGCTGGTGAGATTGTGATGATTTGTCACAGAAGCAGTAAGAAAGGAATATACACGCAGACTTCACATGAGCCTTACGCAGACTTCACATGAGCCTTACGCAGACTTCACATGAGCCTTTGCACCCATCTGTAATAAACTGTGTTCTCCAAAGATGACTGCAAAAATTTTCCCGTCTCACTTATTCTTCTGCAATGTCATCTTGCCACTTTCCTGCACTGTGTGGAATCTATCCTTTTCCCCCTCCCCCAAATCTGGGTGGACCCTGAGACTGCTTTGATCAATAGACTGTGATGGAAGTGACACAGTGCCTCTTAATTGGCCTGGCAGCTTCTTTCTTCTTCCTCTTGGAAGCTAAGTACCACGAAAGCAGTGCCACTTTAGGACTGCGTACTCAGGGAAACGCAACCATGTGGAGAAGCCCTGAAGCATGGCATATACCGTGTGGAGACAGAGATGCCAAGAAGCCTGCGGTGCTAAACATGTGAGTGAAAAGTCATCCAGAAAGTGGATCTTCCAGCCCCAGCCACCCTGACTGGTCCTGTGTGCAGCTGAGACAAACAGTTTAAGTAAATAAACCCTTTCTAAATATTTGATACATAGATCATAAGTAATATAAAATGATTATTTTATAAGCCACTAATTTGGGGAGTCTTTACTCAGCAAAAGATGACCAAAACACCACCTTTTTAGTGGGTTAGTGACTGTCTATACCTGTCCTGGGAAATCCTATGGACAGGAGGCTGGTGGGCTACAGTCCTTGTGGTTGCAAAGAGTTAGACGCAACTTAGCAACTGAGCACTTACAACTATCTGTACAATGAACTGATATATACAATGTTGTCTTCAGTGGCTGTTAAGACATGTTATGTGGTTGGTCTTCAATGACCCCTGGTTAAAGTCCATACGTATTTTACTTCTGTTTTTCATCTTATTTCTGCGGGATTGCTGAATCTAATTTCACAAAGTTGTATTAAGAAATAAAATGAATAAAGTAAACCTGCTTTGTAATATTTAGGCATTATACAAACATTATTTTATTAATCTCTATGCAACATTGGAAGAATTGAAAGTTGCCTACAACAACCAGAAACACTAACTCATTCTATTCACTTAATAATAGACAGTTTCTAAATTAGGCTCAGGTCTACAGACTTGACGGTAACTTTAGGTCTCTGCTACAGAATCAAGAACATAGATTTATGTGGCGATAAATTTCTTTGCTAATCCAAGATATTTTCCCCTTCTGGCTTTAAGGCTCTTTTCTAAAGAGAAGCTTCTATAAATATGTTTTTCGTGATTGTGTACATATTGCAATCTTGCTTGTAGATTTTTGATTTTTCCAAAAGGTGGATGGAGACATTTAGGATTGACATTTTGATTGCTGAATCATGTCAATACACAGAAGCATAAATATCCTACTGCTCTGGATAATTCCTACCATGGTTTCAGATCAAGTTTAGTGTATCAGCTCTAAGATGACACTTGTTTGTGTTTTACAGGTTGTCTTGGCTCTTTCAGAGCTGGATTATTCACGGCTGCTCGTCTGTCAACTAATGCTTACCCTGACCTGAGGAGCTGTGTCAATGGTAAACACTTCTACCATCAGTTTAGAAAACAAAACGACAAAAACCTGCAAGTAAAATACACCCATATAAATATAACTACTGTTTAAAAATCAACAAATGAGCCCTTGAAGGGCTGGCGGTAGGCCAAGTAAGGAGGTTTTCTCAAAATACGTTTGAGGAATAGTGTTTTTTGGGGGTGGGGATATGCCACAAGGCTGTAGCACTAGATCAAATTGGCCAAATAATTATTTCTTTCAGTGTTTATTTGTTTATTATTTACTTAGTTTAAACTTTTAAGAATCACATAACATTTGTATGTATCAGAAATATACAAGATGAATTCTTTTCTTCTTTTTGGCCATGTTGCACAGCTTGCGGGATCTGAGTTCCCCCACCAGGGATTGAACCCAGGCCACAGCAAGGAAGATCCCTAACCACAGGACTGCCAGGGAACTCCCTGAAGGAATGTGTTTTTAGATGTAAATGCTGCTTACAATGAATTTTCTAGCTAACTTTTAAATTGAAGTGGTCTTTATTTGCCAAGCTTTACATCATTGGCTTCAGAATTTTATTCCCAAAAGCTTTTTTGACTGTTGTTGCATAATCATGTACTTATGACCAAATGTTACAATTGACTAGTAGATCACAGGGAAGCCACATTTATTTTTCTGACTTTTGATATAAATGCAGAAATTCGGAATTATTGGTATACCACATTTGGTATAAATGTGTAAAATATTGCGATATCAAATTAGCCTTTTCCCTCTGAAGTTCACATAAGGCCTAGTGATAAATCTAGTAGATTATTTGTCTCTAGTTTACCAATTTCCTGACACGCAGAGGCAAAGGTGAAATTGAAACATGTAAATTGGGATGTTTGTCCAGTGAATCTTTTACATGCAGCATTGGTACTATTGAGATATTCACTTATCTGCACTTTCTATAATTCAAAATTAGCTATAACTTCACACAGTAAAAGTTTGCTTGAACATGTATATTTAATTCATACTTTATTTTTTTAATTTACCCAAGGACAGAAAAATAATTTTATAATTTCTTGATTAACTTGTTTTCTATTCTTTTAACTGATATCTGGACTTCCCAGATATCCCAGTGGTACAGAATCCGCCTGCCTATGCAGGAGATGCAAGAGATGCGGAATTGATCCCTGGGTTGGGAAGATCCTCTGGAGTAGGAAATGGCAATGAACTCCAGTATTCTTGCCTGGAGAATTCCCATGGACAGAGGAGCCTGGTAGGCTATAATCCATGGAGTCACAAAGAGTCAGACATGACTGAGCAATGAAACACACACACACAACTAATACCTAATAATTGCTAATTGTCAGAAAACTTGCTTTTATGAGGACATTTTTGAAAAGTTCGGTGATTAGATTTATTTTAAAAAAGTGTTTTTTTGCAGTTAAGAGTTTGCTTTGCTAACTTAAGGAAAATGTCAAGGAAAGATGAAAGGAATTTTCAGAGCTGGCTAGGAAGGCTGGAGAAACAGGTTCGGGAATATGCAGGAGCCAGGAACCATTGCAATGTCTAGT
>SJYA01000052.1:482202-501554 GCA_006410615.1 Neotragus moschatus | reverse complement strand
TTTGAGGAATAGTGTTTTTTGGGGGTGGGGATATGCCACAAGGCTGTAGCACTAGATCAAATTGGCCAAATAATTATTTCTTTCAGTGTTTATTTGTTTATTATTTACTTAGTTTAAACTTTTAAGAATCACATAACATTTGTATGTATCAGAAATATACAAGATGAATTCTTTTCTTCTTTTTGGCCATGTTGCACAGCTTGCGGGATCTGAGTTCCCCCACCAGGGATTGAACCCAGGCCACAGCAAGGAAGATCCCTAACCACAGGACTGCCAGGGAACTCCCTGAAGGAATGTGTTTTTAGATGTAAATGCTGCTTACAATGAATTTTCTAGCTAACTTTTAAATTGAAGTGGTCTTTATTTGCCAAGCTTTACATCATTGGCTTCAGAATTTTATTCCCAAAAGCTTTTTTGACTGTTGTTGCATAATCATGTACTTATGACCAAATGTTACAATTGACTAGTAGATCACAGGGAAGCCACATTTATTTTTCTGACTTTTGATATAAATGCAGAAATTCGGAATTATTGGTATACCACATTTGGTATAAATGTGTAAAATATTGCGATATCAAATTAGCCTTTTCCCTCTGAAGTTCACATAAGGCCTAGTGATAAATCTAGTAGATTGTTTGTCTCTAGTTTACCAATTTCCTGACATGCAGAGGCAAAGGTGAAACTGAAACATGTAAATTGGGGTGTTTGTCCAGTGAATATTTTACATGCAGCATTGGTACTATTGAGATATTCACTTATCTGCCCTTTCTATAATTCAAAATTAGCTATAACTTCACACAGTAAAAGTTTGCTTGAACATGTATATTTAATTCATACTTTATTTTTTTAATTTACCCAAGGACAGAAAAATAATTTTATAATTTCTTGATTAACTTGTTTTCTATTCTTTTAACTGATATCTGGACTTCCCAGATATCCCAGTGGTACAGAATCCGCCTGCCTATGCAGGAGATGCAAGAGATGCGGAATTGATCCCTGGGTTGGGAAGATCCTCTGGAGTAGGACATGGCAATGAACTCCAGTATTCTTGCCTGGAGAATTCCCATGGACAGAGGAGCCTGGTAGGCTATAATCCATGGAGTCACAAAGAGTCAGACATGACTGAGCAATGAAACACACACACACAACTAATACCTAATAATTGCTAATTGTCAGAAAACTTGCTTTTATGAGGACATTTTTGAAAAGTTCGGTGATTAGATTTATTTTAAAAAAGTGTTTTTTTGCAGTTAAGAGTTTGCTTTNAAGAGTCAGACATGACTGAGCAATGAAACACACACACACAACTAATACCTAATAATTGCTAATTGTCAGAAAACTTGCTTTTATGAGGACATTTTTGAAAAGTTCGGTGATTAGATTTATTTTAAAAAAGTGTTTTTTTGCAGTTAAGAGTTTGCTTTGCTAACTTAAGGAAAATGTCAAGGAAAGATGAAAGGAATTTTCAGAGCTGGCTAGGAAGGCTGGAGAAACAGGTTCGGGAATATGCAGGAGCCAGGAACCATTGCAATGTCTAGTGAGGCGAGAGAGACCATAAATCAATCAAGAAATAAATGGGTGTATCATTTAAGATAGTGATAAAGTGCCGTGACATTTTATNAGAGTTGGCTAGGAAGGCTGGAGAAACAGGTGCGGGAATATGCAGGAGCCAGGAACCATTGCAATGTCTAGTGAGGCGAGAGACACCATAAATCAATCAAGAAATAAATGGGTGTATCATTTAAGATAGTGATAAAGTGCCGTGACATTTTATAAAAGAAATATCCTTGCCTTAAAAATCACAGTATTCTGCTGCCTGTTGCCCAATGTCTGGAAACCATTTGACTAGAGTTCTGTTTATTTAAAGCAGGAGAATAAATCTGGTCCCTGTTATTCCTTGCTGTGCTTAGTCGCTTGGTCGTGTCTGACTCTTTGAGACCCCATGGTCTGTAGCCCACCAGGCTCCTCTTTCCATGGGGATTCTCCAAACAAGAATATTGGCATGGCTTGCCATTCCCTACTCCAGGGGATCTTCCCAAGCCAAGGATCGAACCCAGGTCTCCTGCATTGCGGGTGAATTCTTTACAGTCTGAGCCATTAGGGAAGGCCCTCTGCTATTCTGTTATCCCAAGTTGGAAGTCTCAAATTTTTCTATTGGTACTGAATAATTTCATTGTTCTGCTTACCTCATGAAATTGTTTTAAGGCTCAAAGAAGGTAATATATAAAAAGAATATTAAATTGCAATTATTAACTATTGTGTATATTTGCAAACATAAAAGTAGTTATGGGGCTTCCCTGGTGGCTTGGTAGTAAAGAATCTGCCTGCCAATGCTAGAGATAAAGGTTCGATCCCTGATCCAGAAGGATCCCACATGCAAGAAGCAGCTAAGCCTGTGCACCACGACTATTGAGTTTATGCTCTAGAGCCTGGGAACTGCAACTACTGAAGCCCGCAATAGAGTCTATGCCCTGCAAGTAGAGAAGCCACTGTAGTGAGAAGCCCGGGCCACACAGCTAGAGAGTAGCCGCTGCTCCCAGCAACTAGAAAAAGGTCCGAGCTCAGCAAGGAAGAGCCAGCAGAGCCAAAAATAAATAACTAAATAAAATTATTTTTTTAAAAAAGAGTGGATTTAAACAAAAATTAGCTTCCTTTGCAGAAATAATTATAAATGTTTAATAGATCCACTTTTCTTCTTGAAAAAGTATTTGAAGGGCTCAGTATTTTTTCCCACATACCATACTTTGTTCATGAGATTTCTATTAAAGGACATAAATTTCTATTGCACTGTGGTGTGTTATAAAAATTAAATAGATATGTATTTCCTTTAGCCATTCCAGACCAGTGTAATCCTCTGCCATGCAATGAAGATGGATATATGACCTGCAAAGATGGCCAAGCAACGTTCACTTGCATTTGTAAATCAGGTTGGCAAGGAGAAAAGTGTGAATCTGGTATGTATAACATACCCAGCTGGTATAGGTATATATAACATACCCAATCTGAACTGACTTCCTGAAAAGTTCTCAGAAGGCTTTATTACTTTGAAAGTACTCTGTTTTCTCCTTTCAGATATAAATGAATGCAAAGATCCTGTAAATGTAAATGGAGGTTGCAGCCAGATTTGTGAAAACACACCTGGAAGTTACCACTGTTCCTGTAAAAATGGTTTTGTTATGCTTTCAAATAAAAAGGACTGCAGAGGTAAGAGTAAAAAGGTAGAATAAAAAAGGCATTGACTGTGCAAGAGCAAAAATTCCGTTAGAGGAATTTCCCCAGGAAATTCATGGAAAACCCTTGAGTTTTAAGTGTTTATAAGTATACATTATTATCCACCTTGAAGCCTGTGATTCTGTGAGACTGCTTTTAGTTTATTGTTGATTGGGTATTTTTTTATTTCAGAGTATTTTGTTGTTTTCTTATTGTGTATGTATGTGTGTACTGATACATGCACTTGCACATGTTTTAATGAATTTTATTATATGGTGATAAAGTGGAGTTTTAATTCAAGTCTTCGCATACCACAGTATTTGCAAAATCATTGTTGATCCTATTTCTTCCAGACTCTATAATATTGTTATTATATTCTTTATTTCAATAAGATCTACAGTTTACAAATAAATCACCACAATCCTTAGTAACTTCTTTCATTGTATTTTATATTTCCTTGTCAGAAATACCTTTCTAATTTCCAATATAAACCCTCCATTCTGTACCTCATTTCCTGTTGTGTTTTTGAAAAAGACAAAACTCTGGTTTTTCTTTTTCTTTATACATTTAAGATCACATCATTGGTCATCATTTTTTTTTTTAATTTCAAACTTAAATAATTCCTGTCAGTTAATTTAGCTTTTTAAGTCATTTTGCGAGTGTGTTTCTTTTTAAATTTATTTACAAGGCAACAATGGAGAAACAGACATAGAGAATAGACTTATGGACTTGGGGAGAGGGGAGGAGAGGGTAAGATGTATGGAAAGAATTACATGGAAAGTTACATTACCATATGTAAAACAGAGAGCCAATGGGAATTTGCTGTTTGGCTCAAGAAACTCAAACAAGGACTCTGTATCAATCTGCTGCTGCTGCTGCTGCTAAGTCATGTCAGTCGTGTCCGACTCTGTGCAACCCCATAGACGGCAGCCCACCAGGCTCCCCCGTCCCTGGGATTCTCCAGGCAAGAACACTGGAGTGGGTTGCCATTTCCTTCTCCAATGCAGGAAAGTGAAAAGTGAAAGTGAAGTTGCTTAGTTGTGGTGTCTGACTCTTAGCGATCAATCTAGAGGGTGGTTTGGGGAGGGAGATGGGAGGGAGTTTCAAAAGGGAGGGGATATATGTATACCTATGTCTGATTCATGTTGAGGTTTGACAGAAAACAGCAAAATTCTATAAAGTAATTATCCTTCAATAAAAAATAGGTAAATTAAAAAAAAAAAAAAAAAAGAAATATTTTTCCCCCAAGTTTTGCCTTTCTTTTTTCTGCATGGTATCGTTTCCATTAGATTGCTTAACTGTCTTTTACTAAATATTCAGATATAAATGCTAGGTATGTGGGTAGCTAAACATGACATTTTCCAGCCTGGAGTTGCTTTTAGAAAATGGGAGCAAGTTTTTCTTTCTTCTTTCTTCCTTCCCTTTTTTCTTCTTTCCTTTCTTTTCTTTCTTCTTCCCTCTTTTCCTCCCTAGCCCTTCCCCATCTTCTCCTCTTTTTGTGATGAGGTAAAAAAATTTAGTAAGTTAAAATGTAAAGTTATCTTGATCAACTCTATTCATAGTCTGCTTTCATAAATCCTTAAATTGAGTTCATATGCACTGTAGTGATTGGCATGGTTTTCTATTGCTGTTCAGTCACTCAGTCATGTCTGACATTTTGCAACAGCGTGGACAGCAGCACAGCTGCCGTCCTAGACAGGCTTCCCTGTCTGTTACCTCCCAGAGTTTGCTCAGACTTACGTCCATTGAGTCGATGATGCCGTCCAACCACCTCATCCTCTGTCACCCTCTTCTCCTCCTGCCCTCAGTCTTTCCCAACATCAGGATCTTTTCCAGTGAATTGGATTTTCACATCAGGTAGCCAAAGTATTGGAGTTTCAGCTTCGCCATCAGTTCTTCCAGTGAATATTCAGGATTGATTTCCTTTAGGATTTACTGATGTGATCGCCTTGCAGTCCAAGGGACTCTCAAGAGTCTTCTCCAACACCAGAGTTCAAGAACATCAATTCTTCAATGCTCAGCCTTCATGGTCCGACTNGTAGCCAAAGTATTGGAGTTTCAGCTTCGCCATCAGTTCTTCCAGTGAATATTCAGGATTGATTTCCTTTAGGATTTACTGATGTGATCGCCTTGCAGTCCAAGGGACTCTCAAGAGTCTTCTCCAACACCAGAGTTCAAGAACATCAATTCTTCAATGCTCAGCCTTCATGGTCCGACTCTCAAATCCATTCATGACTACTGGGAAAACCCTAACTTTGACTAGACGACCTTTGTCAGCAAAGTGAGGTCTCTGCTTTTTAATACACTGTCTAGGTTTGTCATAGCTTTTCTTCCAAGGAGCAAGTGTCTTTTAACTTCATGGGCACAGTCACCATGTGAAGTGATTTGGGAGCTCAAGAAAATAAAGTCTGTCACTGTTTCGANTTTTAAGACATTCAAAGGGGTTCTCGTTTTAAGGGGAGACTGTGCTATAGCAGTGTTTGAGTTTGGGAATTTTCAAATATCACAGGGTATGTTCTTCTAAAAGGTCAAGGATCTTACATATTTCTAAAGTGTATCTTAGCTGAAACATCTTATTACAACTTTTCAAGAATGATTTTCTTAAAGTATGGATTGGGACAGGGACCATAGAGGGAGGTAATAGCACAGTGAGATTTTTTTATTTTTTTATATCTTTAATAAGTTAAGAAATAAATGCATGTCCTTAAATTTATTGCTACCATTAATCATTGCATTATGGAAAGTGATATTTTCTTGATATAGTCATTTAATCTCCAACTACATTGTTGTTTAGTTGCCAAGTTGCGTCCAACTCTTTTGTGACTCCATGGACTATAGCCAACCAGTGTCCTCTGTCCATGGGATTTCCCAGACAAGAATACTGGAGTAAGTTGCCATTTCCTTTTCCAGGGGATCCTCCAGATCCAGGAACTCAACCCACATCTCTCGCTTGGCTGGTGGATTCAGTCTCTGTGAATCACATTAACCTTCAGTTAAAAGGGATCTTGTCTTCCCTTCCCTTGCCTGTCTTCCTGTCCNCTGGAGTAAGTTGCCATTTCCTTTTCCAGGGGATCCTCCAGATCCAGGAACTCAACCCACATCTCTCGCTTGGCTGGTGGATTCAGTCTCTGTGAATCACATTAACCTTCAGTTAAAAGGGATCTTGTCTTCCCTTCCCTTGCCTGTCTTCCTGTCCTCCCCTCCACTCCTTCTTTTCCCCTTCCTTTTCTTTTCTTCAAAGCAAAGTGTCAAGAAGAAAGTGTCAGTGGAATTCATATGATCAGATTTTTTTTTATTCAATCGCTATTTTTTTTTTTTTTTATTTTACTGTATTGGTTTTGCCATACATTGGCAAGAATCCGCCATGAGTGTACATGAGTTCCCAATTCTGAACCCCTCTCCCATTTCTCTCCCCATATCATCTCTCTGGATAATCCCTGTGCACCATCCCCAAGCATCCTGTATCCTGTATTGAACATAGACTAGTGTTTCGTTTCTTACATGACAGTATACATGTTTCAATGCCATTCTCCCAAATCATCCCACCCTCTCCCTCTCCCACAGAGTCCAAAAGTCTGTTCTATACATCTGTGTCTCTTTTGCTGTCTTGCATACAGAGTTATCATTACCATCTTTCTAAATTCCATATATATGTGTTAGTATACTGTATTGGTGTTTTTCTTTCTGGCTTCCTTCACTCTGTATAATCGGCTCCAGTTTCATCCACCTCATTAGAATGGATTCAGATGTATTCTTTTTAATGGCTGAATAATACTCCCATATGATCAGATTTGACAGTTTCATTGAGATTCCGTTTTTTCCTTCAAAATCATAAAATTAGCATAGTTGTTATATCTTTATTAATTATTAATTACTGAAAGTTAGTCATTAAATTTGTTGATTCAGGTCTATAAACAGATTGAAACTACATTTGTGACTCATTTAAATTTCTGTGGCAGGTGCATAAAAGTGATTTGATGTCAAGGAATTTCTTTCACTAAGGATTTATTATCACTGATTATCTTATACCAAAATCAGAATAGTCCTTCTGTTGTGTTGAACATTTAGGAGATATTAAAATTTATTTTCTCTTTTTCCCCAGATGTGGATGAATGCTCTGAGAACTTGTGTGCTCAACTTTGTGTCAATTACCCTGGAGGTTACTCTTGTTACTGTGATGGAAAGAAAGGATTCAAACTTGCCCAAGATCAGAAGAGTTGTGAGGTAACACTTTGCAATACTAACCTTGCCATCTCTTTTGAAAAATGAGATCCAGTTACTTATTTCCATATAGTTGAGGTAAATAAGAATACAGATTCCTACTATAATTGCTATAGTTCAAAACAGGCTATGAGTCACAATCTATTTACTAATTTTGACCACATAATTTGGTAAACATTGTGAGGGACTTTCCAGGTGGTGCTCATGGTAACGAACCTGCCTGCAAATACAGGAGACACAGGCTCATTCCCTTGGTCAGGAAGATCCCCTAGAGGAGGGCATGGCAATCCACTCCAGTATTCTTGCCTGGAGAATCCCAGGGACAGCGGAGACTGATGGGCTGCAGTCCACAGTGGGTGACAAAGAGTTGGGCTTAACTGAAGTGACATAGCATGCATGTGGATAATTAGTGACTAGATGAAGAAAAAGCTGCAGGGCCACAGTTCAGAGAGTGCTCATCTGTATAGCCTGTACTTTTATAAAATGCAATGTGTATGTTTACTTAAAAAACTGTAAAAAGCTAAGGTTTATACTTCTCTTTTTAAGAAAAAATCTTTCATAGATATTTCAGTGAAAACATTTTTCAGTGTCTATGTTTGTTTATCACACTCTGACAAGTTTGATCATGGTTTAGGCATGTTAGTACTTGCAAGAGTGTGCATAAAATCTCAGGTGCAAACAATTTTGTCAGAGTAGGATTTAGTTGAGGTTTAAGTGTATCGAAATTCAGAGGGGTCAGTTTTGTTATTATCTCTCCAACTTGCTTCTAGGTTACTCAAATTCAATTCATAATTGATCCAGAAATTGAATGTTGGGGGTAGGTTCTAATATTTCTTCCACTGAGGAAATTTGAAGCTCTTTCTCCCAACCCCAAGTAAGGATCACGTTAGTGATCCAATTCATGAATCTCTTTTAATTTTTAAAAGTGAAAGTGAAATATCATGCTTATGAGTCAGACATTAAAAAAAAGAAATACCCTTAACTGATTATTTAATAGTCATTGATTTACACATACTCTCTATCTGCTATCCAGAGAAGCTGTACATGTTTAAAAAATGTCAACATTTCATATTATGCTACCTATTTGGTAAAGGAAGGTAAGGAAAGCTCGTTGGTATATGTAGTAACTTTGGTAGTGCTTCATTGAAATGTATTGTGTGCATGTTTATTTTGTAAATTGATAACCTATTATTTCAGTATTTTTTGTAGTTACACATTGCCATCTTCCTTGGAATAGATTTACTAAAGTTCTAAGAGGAAATGAGATATTGTTTCAGGACCTAGATTTAATACAGTGCTATTTGCACAGTTCTCCCCAGAATATCCCTAGATGTATGCCCAAGAACTTCTCCTTTAAAAAACTTTCCATTTAAATGTTTGTTTTTACTCTTCAAAGAAAAAAAAAAAACCTTGATAATAGTTCATGCATGTGTGCTAAGTCACTTCAGTAATGCCTGGCTCTTTGCCACCCTGTGGGCTGTAGCCTGCCAGGCACCTCTGTCCATGGGATTCTCCAGGCAAGAATGCTGGAGTGGGTTGCCATGCCCTCCTCCAGGGGATCTTCCTGACCCAGGATCGAACCTTCGTCCTTTATGTCTCCTGCACTGACAGGTGGGTTCTTTACCACTAGAGCCACCTAGGAAGCCCTCATAGTAAATCACCTGACTCTAAATCTTTTTTTTTTTGTAAATTCCTTGGAGATTATGATGATATCTTTACTTTATATTTATCCTGTTCAGGCTTTTCAGCATTTCCTTTGATATCTAGAGAGCACATTTTTGCTTAGAAAAATTTTGGCTTAACAAGACTTTAAAACAAATAGAGGGTAAGTGGGAGGGAAGCTCAAGAGGGAGGAGATTTGTGTATACATATAGCTTATTCTGCTATAAAGAATCTGCCTGTAATGCAGGAGACTTGAGTTCACTCCCTGGGTGGGGAAGATCCCCTGGAGAAGGGAATGGCAACCCACTCCAGGATTCTTGCCTGGAGAATCTCATGGACAGAGGAGCCTGGTGAGCTACAGTCCATGGGGTCACAAAGAGTCGAACGCAACTGAGCGACTAACAGCATCATAGTTTGTTCACTCTATTTTACAGCAGAAACTAGCACAACATTGTAAAGCAATTATACTCCAAAGAAAAACAAATAAGCTAGGTACGGAGGAAAAAATAAATAAAACTGGCTCAGCGGTAAGGAATCCACCTGCCATGCAGGAGCCCACAGGAGACACAGGTTTGATCCCTGGGTCAGGAAGATCTCCTGGAGAAGGGCATGGCAATCCACTCCAGTATTCTTGCCTGGAGAATCCCACGGGCAGAGGAGCCTGGCGGGCTACAGTCCATAGGGTCAGAAAGAGTCAGACATGACTAAAGTGACTTAGCATGCATTCTTGGAGATTACACTGATGGACTATACAGGAAGTAAAAGATATTGCTTTGTTATTACCATTGGTGTTCTGCATTTATTTTATTGTATCAGAGAGGATATGTTTGACAAGAACATTGCTGCTGCTGCTGCTGCTGCTGCTGCTAAGTTGCTTCAGTCGTGTCTGATTCTGTGCGAACCCATAGATGGCAGCCCACCAGGCTCCCCTGTCCCTGGGATTCTCCAGGCAAGAACACTGGAGTGGGTTGCCATTTCTTAATCCAATTCATGAAAGTGAAAGTGAAGTTGCTCAGTCATGTCCAACTCCAGCGACCTCATAGACTGCAGCCTACCAGGTTCCCCCTTCTGTAGCATTTTCCAGGCAAGAGTACTGGAGTGGGTTGCCATTGCCTTCTCTGGACAAGAACACTAGGAACCAGAGAAAGCATGATATCCTGACACGTACATCAAGCAGTAACCAATGCTTTTTCTTATTTTGTTGCCTTTTCTCCAGGCTGTTCCAGTGTGCCTTCCTTTGAACCTTGACAAAAATTATGAATTGCTTTACTTGGCAGAGCAGTTTGTAGGGGTCGTTTTGTATTTAAAATTTCGTTTGCCAGAAACCACCAGGTGAGGTACCAATGTCAGTGATAATTATAGAAATAAGCAAGTCAGGACAGAAAGGAGTCACTGGAAGGTTTAAAATCCATGAAATTCTATTAACAATCATATAATTTAGGTGTATTATCAATCAGATGATATTGGGTACCCTAAATTTCTTTTTTTCTTCACACATATTTTTCACGCTTGAATCATTTGGGGTTGATCTAGGCTGATCTTCCCAAGTGATCATTTTACCTTAAGCCAGAGTTCTTCCTATTCTAATGAATACATATTTTTAAGAAGCTGGAAAAGAGGATTTAATGTATTTGTGAAATTTTCATTATTTTTTATGCTTTCTAAATAATGGGAATAATTCAAGAAACTGCTTTTAGAATATAGTTATATTCATAATTATAAACTATGATAAGATTGCTGAAGTAATATTTTAAAGAAATGTGTCACATGATTTTAGTTGACTGAGTACTTTATCTCCTCTTCCTGTAGTTAGGTTGACTTTGGAGAGGGAGTAATTGCTTCTGTTTTTGAGTCGTGATGTTACTTTATCAAATTTTCTCAGAGACATACATTATTGGGACTAGGAAAAAAGAAATTGGAATTTTGTCGGAATAATGGAAAGGAAACATTTGAGACTGATTATAGAATCCAACTTTTAAAACATTTTAATTCGATAAGCATGTATATTTAGAATTGAATCCATTAGATATATGAGTGAATACTCATTAAATAATTCAACTCAAGTCATAGAAATTTTATTATTAAGGAACACTGAAATTTATTCAGTGATATAATTGTGCCCTTTCAGCACTCTGATTTCCCCCAAAAATGTGGTTTTCCCCTTTAACATCTCAGAGCAAAGAATATCTTCTAGTGCTATAAATTGTTGACAGCCTTTCCTTGCTATGAGAATAATTATGAGAGAGAAGAATTAATTATCTCAGACACTTTCAGAGGTATTTATTTCTCACTGTTCACAAAAACTCGGGCTCTAACCTCAGATAAAATTGGTCAAACAATTTTCTTTCAGTATTTATTATTTAAACTTTTTATTGAGGTATTATATGTATTTGTATATATACACATACACACAGAGAGAAATATACATGTAACATACATATATCTTACATATACAACTTGATGAATTTTATAAGCTGCCACCTGTGTAACAAACACAAAGAACAGCTAATGCTTTTTGTTTCTTTTTTCACAAATTTCTTCTACTCTGTTTCCCAAGATCAGGTTCTTATGCTCCCCCAAAGTTAACAAGTTCACTTTTTTCACTCTACAATACTTCTGAAAGAGAATGAATTGTTCCCCAGCATAGTGAGTCAGTATGCTGATGTATTCCAGACAGAAAATATGCAGAACACAACTCTTTGAATTACTGGTTTAGCATGTTTTTACAAAGAGAAGGAAATTATCTCCATAATAGGATCAACTTGCAGAAGTTCCTGACCATACACAGATTCAGGTTTTGGCAAGATAATGTATGCTTCACATCAGCAAAATGTGATGAATATGAAAGAGACTAGAAGTCCCTACTCAGAGCAAAATGGTTCTTTTAAAATATAATCTGAGTTCCTTAAATTCCTAGTATATTGTGATCTACCCAACAAGGTTTACTCCACGTTTAACTCTTTATAATAGTTGAAATTCTCAAGGCTAGAAAGTTTATTCTATCCCTTTTCCTTTGTTCTATTTGAGGTAGGTTTGTGCCTATTACAAATGATGCCTCTATTACTATCGTACATAGAAAAGGAAAGAGTATGGGATTCTTTCTTGCCATATTTAATGATTATCTGAAATTTTAATTTTTTACTTTAGATTACCTTTATTTTAACTTAACTCAGATGACCAGTAGTTATACAACTATTTTTCCTGTTTCCTGTTTACCTTTTTTCAATCATTTTGCTTTACTGGTCCCTTGGAAACTTTAATGCTGATTTTCATTAAAGTATCATAAGGCCATGAATTGATATATGTTATTTTTCAGTCTAGCATTCTTAAGATTTTTATCCTTCCCTGTAGTAGCTACATATGTGTTCAATGTCTTAATAGCAATAGGCATTGTCAGAGCTCAGATTCCCCCAAACACGTGGCTATATCTTTTAAACTCTCCTTCTATGTACTCCAGTATAGGGATTTGTGCAATTAGAGTTTTGGAGAGCTTTTAAAATTAAACTAACAGATACATTAAAAGTTTTTGATTTTACTTTCCTTTACCACACATGAAGACTTAATTATGTTAGAAATCATTCAGATACTATCTTGTGTATCTCTGTGACTGATTCCTTCCTGACATATATGAAATCATAGGGAAAATTTGCTCTTTGATGGATGAACGAATTGTGGATTAAACATCTTTTATTAATCACATATGGATACAGAAGAAAAAAAAAAGAATCTTCATGTTATTATATAGTGTATAAAAGGCTCTGAGACAATATGCCCAATATTTGTACATGTGTATTCCAGCGTTTAAAAGAGCTTTTAAAACAAATGCCAAAAGATGAAAAATTTATCAAAGCATATGCTCATTTGGAAAAAAGGTTCCACGAATAAGCAAGAAAGTAAAACAGCTTGATTTTAAGTACACATGGAGCCAGAGATAATACAAGAAAAGCTGGATCCTGCCCTTTTTTATTTTTTCTAGTGAAAGAATTGTCTCTTTCAACATAGTGCTATTTGCCAGTTCGAGAGTAAAAGAAAAACATGATCTTCAATATTTCTCACTATTCAGGCTCTCTCTTTGTCCATTGTTCAGATTTTCAGCTGAATTTGATTTCCGGACATATGATTCAGAAGGTGTTATCCTGTACGCAGAATCTTCTGATCACTCAGCTTGGTTCCTGATTGCGCTTCGTGAAGGAAAGATTGAAATTCAGTTTAAGAATGAAAAGACAGTCAAAATGACAACTGGAGGCAAAGTTATTAATGATGGTTTATGGAATATGGTATGTTTTGCAGAACTCATAAAGAATCATTCCACTCTGATGCAGTTTGTATGAAATCATTAACCATTACTTTAATAGTGATACCAAACCAAAGTAAGTTTGGGTTTATCTGATGTTGTGTGAAGTGTAAATACCTGAAATGGTCTGAAAAATTATTCTTTCTCAACAGTGTGGATTTCCCATAACTGAAGTTGTTTTCAGTTATTAGCTTTTTTAAAAACAACTATTTTGTCTTTAACTTTTTACCATTTTTAGTGGCTGTCACTGGTGAACTGTGATAGTGCACCTATAAGGTCAAGGGTTATGCAAAGATACCACTGATCTGGGACAACTACAATGGATGGCCATCAATATTTTTAATGTAAAAGAGAAATACATGTAGTAACAAAATTAAAAATTTAATTTAATTTTAAATACTATCATATAGATTAATGGATTTGTACAAATAGGATGTACTAGCTGGAGCAAATCAGAATGCTTAGAAACTAGCATTTTTAGGTAATCCCTAAAAGTGAGTCTTTATTTGAATAATCAAGAATAGAACTTTAATCTACTGTATTCAAATGGAATTTATCTTACAGAAGGGATTACTGTTAGTCTACAGAGGGCAGAATGTCAATTAAATCAATGCTACTTTCAGCAGAGAAGAGCTGTGGTGCCCCAAAGAGACACTTTCTAAGTCTATGGGAACTGACAAGAAAGGTCCATGTTAAGTAGCCATGTAAAGTCATCACTAAATTATTTCATTATATTTATCCACTCTTGCAATCATATATTCAATAAGGATTTAGTAAGCATGTTTAAAATGCTATATTCCTGAGTCCAAGGGGCTGAAACCACAGTAAGAGATTGTCCATGTTCTTTGAGGTTAGACTCTCACAGTTTAATAGTAGATATGGCATTGTGAACCAGTATGGTGTAATGTGAAATATGTTACAGGAAAGTGTAATAAAGAATAGTTGGGTGCAGATGTGTTTCACCAGAAAGGAGGCTATCTGTTGATTGGCAGCCATGGATTTTGGGCTCCTAACTTTGAAAGAATTGTGGCTTCACAGGATCAAATGCAACTGTCAGAGAAGTTGTTAAAATTCTTTGACTTATGTTACATATTGGTATAGTTTTTTTTTACCATGTCTTTCCCACTACATCTGTATCTATAATATTTGATGCATACAGCTATTCCTCCAGAATACACTTTAATGCCAGATGTCCCTAAATCACCTATCTAAAACCACTAAAATCACTTTTGCAGTAAAAGAGAGTAAACAGAATTCTTTTTTTCAATGAGTTTATACAAATTGAAAATATCAGCTGTTTGAAGGTGAATTTAAGTACATTTCTAGGTAGGATATAATGTATATAAAGAAGGTAAATATTTATCTGTGAAGTGATCATGAGTTGCAAGTAGTGTTTATTGAAGAATTGTTCACGAGCTATATCCTGTTAAAGACAGAATTTGGGTTGAATGGAAGGCAGCTGTTCAGTTTCTCCTATATTTATGATTCTTGTTAAAAAGAAACTATTATTTAATGATATATCCATGTTTTAGCTAAAGCATTTAAATTAAAATCTCCCTCTATAAACTGAATACAAGCTTATAGAAAAACTAAAATTTAAGAACATTAGCAAGAGAAAAACTTTGGTAACAAATTTGGTGCTGTTGTTTTTTCTTTAAATTGTAATTCAATATTTTAACAATGCTTGCATTTTCCACCCTGCTGATAAATAGGATTTCTTTTTTCACTCCATACCTTTTATATTTAAAAGATAGTATGGTAGCATGGTAGTCCTACTACCTTATAATCCTGATGATTTATTAATGAATTATACTGTTTTCAACAAATTTATGCAGAAATTATTAAAATAAATAAATATTTTAAATAAGTATTTAAATTTTAATTAATGACAAAGTGATTAAGTTAAACTAACCTATAAACTTTATTGCAGTTGTTTCACTAATTTTAAATTATTTTAAAATTTTAAATATGTTAAAAATAAGAAATTAAAGTGTATAATTAGAATTGTTTTATAATTCAGGTAAATAAAATTGAATGTGTAATGATTGTCCTTATGGCTATAACCTGTAGGAACATTTATTCTTATAAGTGATTATTGATAACTTAAAAGTGATTATTATATTTCATAGCTGGGTATAATCCTAATATTGGTGGAAAATGTATAATTTGTATAATTTCATTTATCCAACAAAATATTTTATGAGCACTTTGTGTGCTATTCCTTCTTCTAGGTGGTGGGGATGCAATAGTGAATCAAACAAAAAGTCCTTGCTCTTATGGAGCTTGCATTTTGGTGGTGAGATGAAAACCACAAATGTGTCAACAAATAGCTATGTCAGATAGTGATTAACACTATGAGGAAAAAAAAAAAAANNTTTTTTTTAAACTGTTAATTTTATGGCACACTGGGATTGAAAGATATATATTATAAATGAATGTTTAAATGTGATAGAAAAATACTGATTTTTAAACTTTAAAATATGGTATTGATTTAGTTTTGATCAAGAATTATCACACTAAAATGAATTTTTATACCTTTATACTAATTTGACATGTTAAATGTATTGGAACAAATTAACAAGTGCATTAAAATGATTACTTTGGAAAATTATGTGCTGGAATAATAACAGGAGTTTTCAATCTTAGTGTTTCATATGAAATGCAGTAATGTTTGGTTGTTTGATAATTTTTGTCTTTTTAATTGTAGGTCTCTGTGGAAGAATTAGAACAGAGTATTAGTGTAAAAATAGCTAAAGAAGCTGTAATGAATATAAATAAGCCTGAAAGCCTTTTCAAGCCCACCAATGGGTTTCTAGAAACCAAAGTATACTTTGCAGGAGTACCTCGGAAAGTGGAAAATGCACTCATTAGACCGGTAATGATCCAAGCTTGTATCATTCATCATGGATGAAATCTTTCATCTGTAATAGATTTGAAAATGTATTTTTCTGAGAGTCAAATGAAGTTATTTTGTTGAACACACCAACTGTGAAAACTTGAATTGAACATGGAAAAATAACATTATCAACCTTTGAAATTATAGTAAGGAAATAAGAAAATGAATGTAGTGTTTCTGAGCCTGTTTAAATTCCCAGTATTACTCATGGAGAAGTAGATTTTTAAAAATTCTTCAAGCATCAGTTAAATATTAACATCATAATAGTCCATACTCAGCCACTAGACGTATAAATGTGTACATTTGAGTCCAAAAGTACATTATTTTCTAGAAGCCAGTCAAAGTAAGACTTTCTTAGGTCTGTTTTAGGACTAAAATTTGGGAGACAAGTATAGCATGTAAGGTGGAATTTTAAAAAGAAAATCTTTGATGGGAATAAAACTGCAGCCTGTCATAAATTGAAGCTAGATATAATAGATGATTTTTTCTGTATGTGTTTGTCTAACTTCTGTGGAAAAGGTTCATGAAGAAGACTGATCACTAACCTTGAAGAGTTTAAAATTTTTCATTTGAAGTCATGGATCTGCCAATTTTACACTTACTGATTTAATTTAAATGTTTACTATTTTATATATATTTCAGTTGCCTTAGCTTTTCAAAGATTTGTGATATGATATAAAATCTGAGTTAGTTAACTCATGTCAGAGTGAATATACCTGTCCTTTGAAATTGATAAATCAAGATATTTTAAAAGTAAAATAAATGATTCAAAAAGAATCAACTATTTATGAAATGGCTACACATCTGAGTGTAGCTGGATGCTTTGGTGAGACTAAAGAATGCAAAATACATTTGTTCCTGAAGAGGCTTCTGTTTGATGGCAAGACAAACCTACATTGTAAATACAGTTAATGAAAAACAAAAGCAGCTGAGAACCCAGGGCCACAGTTAAAAGCGTACATGGAACTAGAAAGCAGAAAAGTTAGTGCCAGATGATACAGGAAAGGCAGGTGGGGCTTGAGGTGTTAAAAATCATTAGAATAGGTGTTAAAAATCATTAGGATCCCAATGAAGGTCTCTGATGTTATAAATGCACTTTTACTGAAAAAGACGCATCTGCAGGAGACCTTGAAAAAAGTTTAGATAAAATTCTAAATATTTTAAAATGTCATCAAAGAAAGAATTTTGCCCTTAAGTGAAAACCTGTATCCAGTAATATATAATCAATAAATATAGTAATATAATCAATGAAGCCCCCCTTTTTAAAGTTTAAAATGCATTCATTGGTCTATATTTTATATTGTTAGATTAACCCTCGTCTAGATGGATGTATTCGAGGCTGGAATTTGATGAATCAAGGAACTTCAGGAGTAAAGGAAATCATTCAAGAAAAACAAAATAAGCATTGTCTTATCACTGTGGAGAGGGGCTCCTACTATCCTGGTACTGGAGTGGCTCAGTTTGGCATAGATTATAGTAAGTGATCTCCTATTGTATCTTTCTCTTCTCACTAATGTTTAAATTTATTCATTAACAAATAGCAAAAATTCCTTGCTGTTTTGAATTGAAACTAAATCTGCATCATATCTAAAACTGGTCATATTGATTACATTTTCTCTTGACGAAGGGTTATTTTTCTTCTGTATTTAATAATTTTTGGCTTAAAGGTGGGTGTCAGATAAAACAGTAGAAACTGAGATAAATCATATTAAAATTTAGAGATAAGCATATCTGTCCATTTGCTAGATTCTTAATGAGAGGGCTTGAATCAATCTAGTCAAGAGTTAAACTGCTTAGGTTTTCTTGTTTTCATGCTGCTGCTGCTGCTAAGTCACTTCAGTCGTGTCTGACTCTGTGCGACCCCCTAGACTTGTTTTCATGACTATCCTTCAAATTCCTTTAATATACATTGTGCTTAGTGTAATGGCTGGTTTGCCAGAGGACCACTCTTTATCAGTTTATACTTTTACCAACAGAAGAAAGTTTATGCTCAAAATTTGTTTCTAATTAGAGAGTTGAAAAAGTAAATCTTGTAATTTTAATTATCCCAGTTTCTATTGAAATTGAATATCTTACCATATTTTTACTAGGTATTTGTGTATCTTAATTATTTTGTTGGCTTCTGTGTCATTTTCTGTTTTATGAGTTCATTATTTGAACTACTAACAGTATTTAGTATGAATTTAGGGTTAATTTGAATATATCTGATTTAAGAAAAAGTCATATTTTAACTTTATTTGCAGCCTTAGAAGTATTACTACAGTTTTAAGGAGGCATCTTACTATTGCTCTCTGTTTTCTTAACGTAAATTAATACAATGTCATTAACTTTAGNTGAGTTCATTATTTGAACTACTAACAGTATTTAGTATGAATTTAGGGTTAATTTGAATATATCTGATTTAAGAAAAAGTCATATTTTAACTTTATTTGCAGCCTTAGAAGTATTACTACAGTTTTAAGGAGGCATCTTACTATTGCTCTCTGTTTTCTTAACGTAAATTAATACAATGTCATTAACTTTAGCTCTGTTCTGAATATGAAAGGTTTTTTAAAAAAATATATTGAGTTGATGATTGAATATAGAAAGAAACCAGGCCCATGATAATTTGTTCCAATGGAAAAAAAGCTCTGAAAAGAAAACGAAAATAGTTTTATTGTACCTGAATTTACTTTCACAAATAACTAACTAGTTGTTTCACAGACAGCATAAACGTGGCCTACTTTATAAGTAATATTTAATGCTACATTATAATTTCTCCACATCTGAATGTTCATTTTGAGTTTGTTAATGTCCTGCAGTAAATTTATTTCAAAATGATTATATAGGTTTTTTTTTTTTTTTTTCCCCTCTTGGGTGGAATTTAAAGGATTATAGTGAAAAGTGTAATAGTATTAGATGTGGCTAAATGGAAGAATATCTTGTCAAAGGAAAATTATTTTCTCCATTCACATTCATCCTTTTAAAGATTCAAAGTGGTATTTGGGCTATTGTTATACATTTCTTTGTATTAAATGGGGAAGACTTCATTCAGATCGTAAGCTAATATTTTCAGATTATTAGTTTACA
>SJYA01000052.1:466489-481566 GCA_006410615.1 Neotragus moschatus | reverse complement strand
TTTTTTTTTTTTCCCCTCTTGGGTGGAATTTAAAGGATTATAGTGAAAAGTGTAATAGTATTAGATGTGGCTAAATGGAAGAATATCTTGTCAAAGGAAAATTATTTTCTCCATTCACATTCATCCTTTTAAAGATTCAAAGTGGTATTTGGGCTATTGTTATACATTTCTTTGTATTAAATGGGGAAGACTTCATTCAGATCGTAAGCTAATATTTTCAGATTATTAGTTTACAGATTATTTCAAATTATTCAAACTGTTTTGAAATCATATTAGTTCAGCAAATATTTGTTAAGTGACTACTGAGGAAAGCAGTAATGATAGAGACTTGCAGAGCTTGCCCTCTAGTTGTGTAGACTATTAACCTAGTATTAAGAAAAAGAATGTTAAGTATTATGATAAGAGAATTACAGAAGAGTTCCTATTAGAATTTCAAAGTTAACTGTTGACTTCAGAATATTTCTCTATTATCAAACCATCCCACACCTCTATGTATAGAGATCAGACTTTTCTTTCCCACTGCTCTGACCGGACTCCTATAAGGAAGAGAGAAGTACTGGGCTGGGGTTGGCAGCTGTACTCTGATTTTCCCTCAGAAATATTACAATAAATTTGTTGAGCTTTCTTGTATTTTATAATACAACCACTCTGAGATTTGAGCGTTGGAGAATATGTAAGACAGAAGGGAGAGCTGTTAAAGAGCGAATGGAAAATTCATAATAATTCTAAACACCACAATCCAGAATTCTGTTGTAGGAAGAACTAAAGGATGCAATCCCATCTGTGTGTCTCTTGCCTGCATTAAAAACTGTTTTCTTTTGCTCTGTTTTGCCTAGGTTATATAGATCATTGGGAAAGAACGAAATTCTTTAATATCACTCAAAGACGGCTTTGAATATTAATAAGATTAATTCCTCTGGTGCACTTAGGAGTACATTGATCCTGCTTCTGTTTCATTGTTTAAACAGAGAATGAATCCAATCCTGAGACTTGGCAAATCAATGTGTCCTTGAATATTCGCCCATCAGCAGGCACCGGTGTTATGTTGGCCTTGGTTTCCGGTAACACAGTGCCCTTTGCCTTGTCCTTGGTGGATTCCGCCACTGAAAAGCTTCAGGTAACTTTACTCTGAACCTTTATGAGCCTTATTTTGTAATTTTTAAAAAATCAGTAACATGGATAGAATAACAGTGTTTACCTCAAAGCAGTGTTTTGAAAATGAAATGAGATAACTTACATAAATTATTTGGCATGTCATTAAAGACTGAATAAATATTCATTATTGTTACTTTTTTGCTGGCTTATGGACAAGGTTTGAACCGAGTAGTTAAAGGGATAGGGGAGAATGGAAAAACCTATGTATTGTATCTATAGTTTAGATTAGGCAGACTCTCACAAAGGCTGCTTGGAGCCTTCTCTGAGTACATGGAGATCCACCCTTATTCAGATTCTTTGAAGTATCATGGGAATTTATCTGTACTAACAGAATAGAAGTCAGTCTGATTGCAGTCCACTCTGAAATATTCAGTGTCTAATAATAATTTTTTTGTGCTTTCTGGTACTCTTAATCTTTTCTCCCATAAGTAAGTTAGGAAAGACTAGGGAAAACTAAAACCAGTCTACTTGGCTTCTCACTGGCAACTCTGCCTTGAAATTAGAAGAGCAGGAAACACTCTCAGATAAAAGAAAACATGAGAGTTATCAGAAGGTCTGTATTGTTCGGCCTTCTGTTAGAAGCTAATAATTCTGTCCTTGTGTCATCCACAGTGGATTCCAACAAGTTACAGCAAGTAGCTTTTGTTTGTGCCATGGTTGACTTGTATGTTCTCTGTGGCTTGTAGAAAGAGACATATAATTGAATAATGCCTATAGTGATAAAAAGAGATGCTGTTTGCAACTTAAGGGATGGTTATAAGGAGTTTCTAATGGTTAACTGTAAGCAACCAGAAAAAATCCTGTTAAGTTTTGTCTCCAGTCAACTACAGGAGCTTGCTACGGGTTTCAGCTAATTTGTTTTGTTTTGTTTTGTTTTTTTAAGCAAAACAGAAATCCTGCCTTCAACACTACATTCAGATAGTAGAAGAGGTTAACATGTGCCGTGTCCTTGATATTTATTTTATCTTGTCTATGTTTTCTGTGTTTCTGTAAATATCTCAGACTATCTTTCTGCTATCTGGAAAGCATCATACCACCCACCTCCTTAGTTTTGATTTTATTTTCTCTCCCTTTTTATATTTCCTCTATATGCTAGTAAGCTATCTGCATAGATGACTCTTGGCGAGGTGAGTAATTTAGTGTATCAGCAGTTTGAAACATTCAGAAAATAAATAAACACACACACACATATATATGTATGTATATATATTTGACAACCTTCTGATAAATACTCTGTAACTTACAGTCCTGGTTTTTCTTTCTCAGAGACTTCACTCAGTTTGTCCCAAGTCTGCAGGATTTCTTGTGTGGCACAAATAAACCTTTCGGTCTTGCTGGATGTGCTTACTAAAGCACTTTAAGTTTTCTAAGTCTTTTCCCCAACAAAGAATGATTCCGCTTCCTTCCTTTTCCATATGTAAGTTTTAAAATTGGGAAGGCTCATCAAAAGAAATGTATTGCTTAAGATACTACTTAAGTTCCCATTGGTTTCTTGAATTTTCAGAATCTGCTGTACATTCACATCTTAGCTAAACCTGGAGTTTGTAAAACTAATGTATATTCAAAAATAATGATTATGATAATAGAAGTTTTTTCATTTAAATTGAAGGCTCTATCATATGTTCCCTACCTCACTGAAAATCAGTTTTTTGAATTTTAAAAACCAAAATCTCTTTTATTTGGCATTACTGTTAGTATTTGTTTATAATGAGTCTTTGTTCTTCAGGATATCCTGGTATCTGTTGAAAGTATGGTAATAGCTCGGATAGAGGCCATAAGTCTATGTTCTGATCAACAAACCTTTTTGGAAATCAGAGTCAACAGAAAAAATTTGGAACTATTGACTCAACTTAGAAAGGACAGCTTCCACTCTGAAGACTTTCAAAGACAATTTGCCATCTTGGGTGAAGCAATGACAGGAACAGTGGCCACTTACCTGGGTGGCCTTCCAGGTATCTTCTCACTTTGTCTTCAGTTTTAAAAAGTGTATTTTCAATGAAATTGATAGTATTTTAAATATGCAATGTTAGTAAAACAGCATCTGTATATATAGAGCATATGTAATTGCAGTAAAGGGGTATCAGAAAGGAAGAGAAAATTCCAGTAACCATTATTCTTTTTCTGGGGGCTTGCATGAACATTTTATTGGTCATTTTTATTTAACTTTTTTAATGGTAAACTGAAACTAACCAAGTTTTGATGCATTTGACTATCCTAGCCAGAAATGATTTGCCATTTTTATTTTATACTCACAGTTGTCTTCTGAGTTTAATATTTATTCTTCAGTTCAACCATCACTCACCCGATATTCATTAAGACTCTATGTCTGAGGCAATAGAGACACATCAATAAACAAATGGATACAATCTCTGCTGTTAAGACCTTTACCATCTAGTGACAGAGGCAGATATTAAACAACTGATTCAGAAAATATTTTAAAAATTAAAATTTTCATAACTTCTATGAAAGAAAAATTGAGGTTGCTTTTAGAGCCTGAAAAATGAGACCTTGATCTGGTTGTGGGGGCCAGGAACAAGCTCTCTGAAGAAGAGAATAAGATACAACTCTGATATTTGAAGGATTAAAGGAAGTTTACCAGGTAATGAGGATGGAGATTGGAGCTAGAATGCAAATTGTCCGTGGCAGAATGGAAAGGGGTTGACATGCTTGAGGAATGTATAGAAGATCAGTACCGTGAGAGCACACTGAGCAAGGGGGTGGTCATACAAGAGGAGGCTGTGAAATGCGTGGTGGGTGGCATTATTATAGACCTGGTTCAGAGTCCTGCGTCTTATTGGAGCCGTAAGAATCATTAAAATTTTTAGACAAAGAAGTGGTATATCAATGATGCAGTTTAAAAAAAATTCCCCTGCGTGACGGGTGCAGATGGACAGGGGGTAGATATAAGCAGATGAGATGAGTGGGGGCTAATGAAGCAGTTCAGATGAAGACGCAGTTACAGTAATAGGGTGACAACTATACTGCCTCAAATGGTGCATAACACACAGTCTGGGCATTGTTCAGAGTGTTTCAAGTGTATCATTTAATATTTGAAGTAGTCCTCTGAGGAAAGTACTTTCGTTATCTCCATTTTGCACATGAGGAAGCTGAAGAAGCTGTTGGACTGGGGTGATGTTAGTGGAGATAGTATATATTGAATAGATTGGAGATACACGTGAGAAGCAAAGCTAATAGAAATTAATGATTGAAAGAGTCTCTTAGGTATTTGGCATGAGCAGTTGCATAGGTGAGGATTCCATTTACCAAGAGAGGGAAAAGTGGAGGAAAAGTGGTTAATATGGGAAAATATGACATTGGCATCGACACTGCACTTTAAATGACAAAAAAGTTGAGGCAGAAAGCTTTTTACAAACGTTTTTGAATAGTTTGGTGTCCGAACTTCTGCTAATCTTTAAAATACTTGAACTGCTCAGTGTGTTCATTTCCCATATATGGAAATTTTCTCTAGGTTTTGGGGGAATATAAGTAAATAGACTGTAGCAGAATCCCCTGGTGGTCCAGTGGTTAGGATTTGGTGCTTTCATTGTTGCACGTGCGTGCATCTAAGTGGCTTCAGTCTCGTCTGACTCTTTGCAGCCCCATGGACTGTGGGCCACCAGGCTCCTCTCTCCATGGAATTCTCCAGACAAGAATACTGGAGTGCTTACCATTTCCTTCCCCAGGGGGTCTTCCTGACCCAGGGATCGAACCCACATCTCCTGCATTGGCAGGCATATTCTTTACCACCGATCCACCAGGAAAGCCCTTTCATTGCAGTGGCCCAGGTTAATCTCTGGCATGGGAACTGAAATTGCCAAGCCAAGTGGCATGGCCAAGATATATATATATAAAAGATATAGTAAATAGATTATAAAAGTTATAAATAGATCCGTTAGATAGCTATATCCATTGATAGTTACATGCATAGTTACATTAATGTGGTTAATTATTAAGAAGTACAATTATAGTTCAAATGAATAAATTCTAAATACATTGAAATCCACCTACTACCTTATTCACAAATTAGTTGAATGTAATTTTAGGAAATCAAACAAACAATGAGAGTTCAGAAGAACTAAAAATGTCAGAATTTCTGTGGTTCCAGGATTTTGTCAACAGCACTGAGGACTAATTTTAAGCAAGATGTGTTTAGAAAGCATGAGGAAAAATTGAGGAAAAGTTGAAATTGAGACATGAAGAGTGTGAACGAAAAAGCAAGAGAGCTGCAGAAAAACATCTATTTCTGCTTTATTGCCTATGCCAAAGCCTTTGACTGTGTGGATCACAATAAACTGTGGAAAATTCTGAAAGAGATGGGAATACCAGACCACCTGACCTGCCTCTTGAGAAACCTGTAGCAGGTCAGGAAGCAACAGTTAGAACTGGACATGGAACAACAGATCGGTTCCAAATAGGAAAAGGAGTATGTCAAGGCTGTATATTGTCACCCTGCTTATTTAACTTCTATGCAGAGTACATCATGAGAAATGCTGGNGGAAGCAACAGTTAGAACTGGACATGGAACAACAGATCGGTTCCAAATAGGAAAAGGAGTATGTCAAGGCTGTATATTGTCACCCTGCTTATTTAATTTATATGCAGAGTACACCATGAGAAATGCTGGGCTGGAAGAAGCACAAGCTGGAATCAAGATTGTGGGAGAAATATTAGTAACCTCAGATATGTGGATGACACCACCCTTATGGCAGAAAGTGAAGAAGAACTAAAGAGCCTTTTGATGAAAGTGAAAGAGGAGAGCAAAAATGTTGGCTTAAAGTTCAACGTTCAGAAAACTAAGATCATGGTATCCGGTCCCATCACTTCATGGCAAATAGATGGGGAAACAGTGGCTGATTTTATTTTTGTGGGCTTCAAAATCACTGCAGATGGTGATTGCAGCCATGAAATTAAAAGACGCTTACTCTTTGGAAGGAAAGTTATGACCAACCTAGACAGCATATTAAAAAGCAGGGACATTACTTTGTTAACAAAGGTCTGTCTAGTCAAGGCTATGGTTTTTCCAGTAGTTTTGTATGGATGTGAGAGTTGGACTATAAAGCAAGCTGAGCACCGAAGAAGTGATGTTTTTGAACTGTGGTGTTGGAGAAGACTCTTGAGAGTCCCTTGGACTGCAAGGAGATCCAACCAGTCCATCCTAAAGATCAGTTCTGGGTGTTCAATCGAAGGACTGATGTTGAAGCTGAAACTCCAATACTCTGGCCACCTGATGCGAAGAGCTGACTCATTAGAAAAGACCCTGATGCTGGGAAAGATTGAGGGCAGGAGGAGAAGGGACTGACAGAGGATGAGATGGTTGGATGGCATCACCAACTCTATAGACACGTGTTTGGGTGAACTCTGGGAGTTGGTGACGGACAGGGAGGCTGGCGTGCTGCAGTTCATGGGGTTGCAGAGAATTGGACATGACTGAACGACTGAATTGAACTGAACTGAACTGAACTGAAGAGTGTGAACTAGGGAATGGATAATTTATTAATTGATATGCAAAATAGATATGTTAAGTCACACATTATGAATTAAAAATCAAGTGAAATAGATGATTCCAGGGATATTTATAACAATTGTATAGCCTATGATAGTCAGCCAGACTTCAAACCATTTCTTAACAAATGCTGAGCCCATAGAAAAGTATGGATTTATTCACTACATTGGCAAGTTAGAAGTGGGAAATTTGAAGTATATATATATAAGTATATAACATATGTTTGTATAAGGTACTGAGGAGGAAGAATAAGAGCTGAAAAATATCCATTGGGAATTAAAAGTTATGGAGATGAGATGCCAAGAAAAGAGGAAGCAAGTAGAGAGATGGCTGTTTTGAAGATCAACCATAGTTCTCAGGAATCCAAGGATGTTGCCTAAATATTGAGTTCATAAGGAGAGTAAAAGTGTAGTAAAGCCTTGAGGCCCTATTCACTGAAGTATTATTAAAACTGTTATTTTTACCAAACATTAAACCAAACATTATATAATAGTGAATTCCCTATTATGACCTGTTACTGTATGTTCAGCAAGACACTATTTCTTTGGAAAATACAGAAATCTACTTATATTCCAGCAATTATAAAATAGACATATTCATTGTGCCACTTAAAAAAGATTTCCAAATAGCTATAACTTTGAATTGAAAAAAATGTCTTAATAGTGATTAACCTATCGCTCAGATTTAAGGAGAAAATAAAGTAGAACGCCACAAGTAAGAATACGCTATTTTCTACTCTTTCTAAAGCATGTTTATTTATCTGAGGTTTGGCTGGAACTTTTACAAAATCAGAGGAACTAAGCTATGCTGAATTTAGTACCAAACACAACACCTTATAACACTGAAGCCAATTAATATGAACTTATTGAACAGAAGTACATTATTGACTTTTCCTTTAGGATTAGAATTTAATTGAAAATGAGCAGTCTGAATAATTCCTCTAACTATAAGTAAGATGCTAAAAGTCTTGGGCTAATATTTTAATATTCTGTCTTAACAGATGTTCCATTCAGTGCCACACCAGTGAATGCCTTTTATCAAGGCTGTATGGAAGTGAACATTAACGGTGTACAGTTGGATTTGGATGAAGCCATTTCTAAACATAATGATATTAGAGCCCACTCGTGTCCATCAGTTTGGCAGAATACAGAGCATACTTAAGGCATTTTTTCTCTGCTGATAATATCTTTTTCCTGTGTAATTATACTTAAGTTTCAATCGTAGCTAAAGTGTTTTACCTACAATGTGCATATCTTGATTATTTTGTGGTACTTTAACCTTCCTGGAATTTTAAAAAGGTCCTTTTTCAAGAAAACAAGAGTCTCTTGTGATACGAATCACATTAAAAATATTCTTACCTCTGTTGCTGTCTAGAAATTAATGAAGCCTATGAAAATTTTTAATTTGAATTTTTTGTGACAAATGACATTTCTTTTTTTTATGTTTGTAAAAGTAAAGTTTAATTTTATCATCATGAACTAGGGTTTACATATCTGTTTTGTTTGTGTGTGTTGGGGGGGTGGGGGGAGGAGTCAAGGAAGTTAAACCTTTGTGAGAATCCAAACAAAAGTACGTGTGACTAAATTCCCTTGTTACCAGTCCTCCCAAGTCAGTCTTCAAATAAGGGACCTTCTGCCTGGTGTAGCTCGAACCAATAGGAGACCGAGTTTGGCTCTTCAGAAGCAAAGGAAGGTCATCCTTGGATCAGAGAATGAGAGGTTCCAGCTCTAGAGTACCGGCTCTTCTGACAGGCTGTGGGCCGGGCTGCTTTTCGGGGATCTCCTTTGCAAGGTGGGAGGAGGGTGGGATGCGGCGGGAGGGGGTGGAGTTCTAGCAGAGCCGCCTCCGCTTTGCTGCTCCTGCTCCAGAGCACAGTGTGGAGCGACGCGTCTCTGCACGGGGCCCACCACCTCTGCCGTCTTGAACTGAGGGTCCTGCTTGGTGTTTCTCCACACAGGCCCTTACCTCAGGTGTTGGCACAGCCAGCTCGCCGGAGGAACTCTGATCTGAAGGGCCATGTATGCGGCCGCTGTATGCGGCCTCTCTCTATGCAGCCCCCTGTGAACAAGTGAAACTTAACGCACAAAGAAAAAGGTTAGACTTTATTACCCAGATTCTGTTTTTATATCCCAGGAACTGTTAATTGGTTTTGCTGCTGACACTGTTGATCAGAGGAGATACTTTGTTTTCATTTTTTCGTAATGAAAGCAGAAGAGTTAAGTGTGAATTAAGTGTGAATTGAGTGGAAGGCCTTAAAGCTTTATTCCAAAACAGTCCCTCAGGGAAACCAGCTTTGAATTCATCTTTCTGTTTTCACATTTGAATTAGATAATGAGTGGGCTATTACTGAATTACATAATGAGTGGGACAGATTTTCCTAAGAGCAGCACATGAATTTTGCTGGTTAGTGACTGGATTTTATGAGGCTAATAGATTGTGTTGGAATGGGTGTAGAAACCTGGGGTGGGTACATTCCTTAAGTCTGGCTGCGTGAGTCACACAGGTGTAGATGAGGAAAGGCAGAACTTGCCTGGAGAATCCCAGGGACGGGGGAGCCTGGTGGGCTGCCATCTGTGGGGTCGCATAGAGTCGGACACGACTGAAGCGACTTAGCAGCAGCAGCAGCAGCAACGGAAAGAACAAATGAGAGAATGAATAATATGAAAGTTTCTGGTTTTCCCTGAATCAAACCTTAATTACCAGAGTACAATCCCAGAATGTGATTGTTGAAGAACAAAAGGAGCTATGAAAACTAGAACAAATTTTAATGAAAGGATAAACCACAGAGGGACACAGTTAATATTGTGTCCTTGTAATAGCCTTGCCTGGAGAATCCCAAGGAAGGCGGAGCCTAGTGGGCTGCCGCCTATGGGGTTGCACAGAGTTGGACACGACTGAAGCGACTTAGCAGCAGCAGCAGCAGTAACTTTAAAATAAGGTAAGATTTATATATTTACTGGTAATGCATTTCAAGTAGCAGTTTTATTCTTCTCAAACCTACCATTCACATTGGGTATGTATTAAGTGTTTCACTGACAGTTTTAGAAAGTAAACTTTTTTCCACTATAGACATTTTACATTATGTAAGACATAATTAACTGGTGATATTTTGAAAATTTATATGAATAACATCTATATTCTATCAAGTCTTTGAAGGGAACATAAAATTACATAATATTCATGTAACTCTCATGCAGCACACTAGTTTTTTAAGAAAAATGAAGCTGTAATATTTGATTAGTAGTTATGGTTGAATTGTGGACTGGAGCTCAGAAAGGAAAGAGAAGCAAAAGTAACATGCTGAGTGTTTGACACATCCCAGAAATTGTGCTAGATCATTTTACTGGATATAATTTCTCCCCTGGCTACCACCATGCATAGTGGATGGTGAATTTCAGTGAGCAACTGTTGATAATTACAGTGGTGTAAATAAGTAAGTGAAGATGCTCAGTCATGTCTGACCCTTCGCGACCCCATGGACTGCACCCTCCCAGGCTCCTCTGTNAAGCAAAAGTAATATGCTGAGTGTTTGACACATACCAGAAATTGTGCTAGATCATTTTACTGGATATAATTTCTCCCCTGGCTACCACCATGCATAGTGGATGGTGAATTTCAGTGAGCAACTGTTGATAATTACAGTGGTGTAAATAAGTAAGTGAAGATGCTCAGTCATGTCCGACCCTTCGCGACCCCATGGACTGCACCCTCCCAGGCTCCTCTGTCCATGGGATTTTCCAGGCAAGAGTAATGCAGTGGGTTGCCATTGCCGTCTAGAGTTATACTATTACAATCATAGATCATATATCAAACTATACATTTGATCAATTGCTTGTAAATAAGGAAGTAGTAAAGCTGGAAGTAAATGGAAATTCTTAAAAAAGAAAAAATGAATTTTCTTTCAGAAGGAGTTCTCTAATTCTCATTTAATCATGCCCAGATACAAGGGTCACTATGGGGGTCAACTTCACTTTTCCCATGAAAAACAGAAACTTTCCAACATGCAGTGATCTTCACAGAGGTTCTAGAGATTCATTTATAAACAATATCTATCTTTGAGATGCACTTAAANGGAGTTCTCTAATTCTCATTTAATCATGCCCAGATACAAGGGTCACTATGGGGGTCAACTTCACTTTTCCCATGAAAAACAGAAACTTTCCAACATGCAGTGATCTTCACAGAGGTTCTAGAGATTCATTTATAAACAATATCTATCTTTGAGATGCACTTAAACAATGGCTTAGAAAGAGAAAGGGTCTGGATCTTTGATCGATCTTTGCCAGGACACACAGGCTCTTAAAGAGTGGTAGAGAACAGTGGTTTCATGAAGGACAAATAGGATGTTTGGTGCTTTTTGAGCTGTGTATATTGAGAAAATCTAAGTGACAGGGTCATTACAGAGTCCCATACACCTTACCATTTGCAGAGATGGATTGCATATCAGTGAAATAATGGTTAATTTGTGAGAAGAGAGTTATTTACCTTTTTCTCCTGTTGGAAATTGTAATTCAAGTCTCAGTCACTATATGTGAGTCTTATAACGTATTTCAAGTTTTTTATTTTTCATTCTGGAACTGGTATTATTGCTGGACAGAGGACTTTTTTCAAAAGTGTGTTTAATAATTGCCTTTATTTCTTTTAGAAATCCTTTAGACCTTTAATCTCCATAGTCAATGTAGAAGAAGACTGTGTTATTTAAAATAATTTCACTTCAGATGTCTTGATATTGTTACTGATAGTATGAGCTTGGGAGAAGACAAGGACTCTGGAAACTCCAGGGACAAGTGTTGTAAAAATCTAATTTGTTCATCAACAAATATTCATCAAGCACCTAGTCTGTGCATGTGAANAAGGAAGATGGGGATAGTATCTAGCTGATGTAGGAAGGATCTAACATTATTATCTGTGGTTCAAAAAAATAAACACCTTACTTATTTAAATATAAATAACAAATATAAAATAAATAAAATGCAATGAGTATAAAAGTTTAAACAAAGCATTTTGGACACTGGAGCTGAGGCTGGAGCCTTCAGAGGTGAGAGTATCTTCCTCAGCCAACTTGGCATGTATAAGGTAGCCAAAGAAACTAAGAGCTGGCTGTTCTGAAAAACAGGCAGTCTTAGACTTCTTTATATATGTAGCAGGTTGGCAAGCTGAGATTCAAACCCAGGATGTCTGACTCAACAGTCTACAGCCAAATTCAAAAGTTTATATTTCACCGATATTCGTAACTAGTTATCTCATCATAATATACGTTAGTAAATAACTAGGTAGAGAAATGTTATATAGTGAATGTTATATTGTTGGAGTGAAAAAATTCTGTCTCTAACTGTACATATACCCTGCGGTGTCAGTAGAGTCTTAGTTGGTAATAATATCAGCTTAACAGATTTAAGACAAATGTATGTTATTTAATTCAGTTAAACAAATGCTGATAATGACTCTGAAAATTGACCTACAATGGACCCTCTGTAGGTTCCGCATAGGCAGATTCAGTCAGCCATGAATGGAAAATATTTGGGAAAAAACTTATTCCAGAAAGCTCCAAAAAGCAAAGCTTGAATTTGCCACACACTGGGTAACTAGTTACATAGTATTTATATTGTATCAGGTACTATTATGTTGGTACAAAAGTAACTGCGGTTTCAGACTGTGAATTTTCAGTCATTATAACTAGGCTCATATACATCTTTATTAGTCAAAATAAGAACCATTACAATCAACACATTTTTGCCAAAGAGAAATAAGTTTGTTTATTCCTGTAGTGTAAAAATCCAGGCTTCAGGATTTGATGAACTCTTGGAAAGCATTTTCTGCCTCCTGCTGGTTGTGGAAGCCTTTTCCCTGCAAGAAGTTGTTGAGATGTTTGAAGATGTGAGAGGCTGTCATTTGGTGAGAGGCTGGGTGAATATGGCAGTTGGGACAAAATTCGTTCAACTTCTGAAGCATTGATTGTGCAACGTGCAGTTGGGCATTGTCATGGAGAAGCATTGGGCCCTTTCTGTTAACCAACACAGGCTGCAGACGTTGCAGCTTTCTGTACACCTCATCAATTTGCCATGCATACTTCTCAGATGTAATGATTTCACTGGGATTCAGAAGGCTGTAGTGGATCAGACGGGCAGCATACCACCAACACTGATTATGACCTTTTTTGGGTGCAGTTTGGCTTTGGGAAGCGCTTTAGAGCTTGTTCTTTGTCCAACCACTGAGCTGGTCATCACCAATTGTCATATAAAATCCACTTTTCTTTGCACAGAAAATGGTTTGTTGTTGCGTACAGAAAGAGAAGACGACCCTTCAAAATGACAATTTTTTTGATTTGTGGTCATTCATGAGGCATCCACTTATCGAGCTTTTTCACCTTCCAATTTCCTCAAATGGCAAAGTACCGTAGGATGTTCAGTGTTGAGTTCTTCAGCAACTTCTTGTGTAGTTGTAAGGGGATCGGCTTCAGTGATTACTCTCAATTGGTCATTGTCAGCTTCTGATGGCTGGCCACTGCACTCCTCTTCTCAAGGTTCTCATCTCCTTTGGAAAACATCTTGAACCACCACCTCACTGTATGTTCATTAGCAGCTTCTGGGCTAAATACATTGCTGATGTTGCGAGTTATCTCTGCCGTTTATGACACATTTTGAACTTGAACAAAAAATCGCTTGAATTTGCTTTTTGTCTAATATAATTTCTATAGTCTAAAATATATATGAACAAATAACACGTCATGGCAAAAAGAATATAAAGTGAGAAATGCACATTAAAATGATATATAACATAACCACATTTATTTAAGACTGTATTCCAGTATAAATGGTAAAGTTAAAAAATGTAAAACCGTAACTAGTTTTGCACTAATCTAAATATAAGTAGTCTGGAAGTTATTTAAAGTATTTGAGAGGACGTGTGCAAATATGATGTTACTTTATATAAGGGACTTGAGCATCCGTGGATTTTGGTATCTGTAGGGAGCTTTTGGAAACCATCTTCCTCAGACACCAAGGAACTATGGTAATTAGAACTCTAGGTGGATACTGTCCTAGGAAAAAGTGGAGAAAGTGCCCTACTTTTGTTGTCAATATATTTACTGTTTAGGGGATACCAGACAAATGGAGCAGTAATTCAAATATGAGCCCAAGATTGGTAAGAACTGCACCAGAGAAATAAGCATTTGCAGGGGGTTATGAGGAGGCAGAAATGGATTTGAAATGGAAAACTAGTGAGTTGCTATTTTGAATTAAGCCCAGTAAGATAGAATTTTTCATTAGTTTCTCTGCCTCCAAGTCCTATTCCCCATAGTGTATTCAGACGATGTCTCACAGAGATCTTGTTTCACTATAATCCTCAACACCCAGAAGGTTTTTCCTGTCAATCATTGCTAGAAGTACATATATTTAATCCTAAGCTTTCAAGGACTTTCATCTTTAAACCAGTGGATCTCAAATCCAAAAATCCTCATTAGATTCCTTGGCCCCATCCCTGGCAACTAAATCAGAGGATTCCCATGGATAACCAGAGTAACAAGCCATAAGTCCAGCCTCTGAGTTCTACTGTAACCTCGTGCACCTTCTTCCCCATTCTTATTTCCCCCATGTGCATGTGAATGTGTACATATACCCTTAAACACACACACACTCACACGCATTCATGTAAGCATGTGCACACAGATATAAAGCAAAAACAAAAATGAGAAAAATAGGAGAAAAGGACAGAGAGGAACAGGGGTATATATGTGTGTATGGGAACAAAACAAGTAGGGGAGAACAAGACAACAAAGAAAATGAGAGAAGATACAAAGGAAATGAAAGCAGAGATTCAGTGAGAGATTTGATAAGATACAAGATAAAGAATAAAGGAGAGGAAAGAGATGAAGCAAAGAGTACAAAAAGATACTGGGTGAAGAGGATAAGGTAGATAGGGGAAAAATACAAAAAGAAATATCTTCTTCCCTGTAAACACAAATAAAAGTAGGTAGTGATAAGTTGAGATCTACAGAGAGATTAAAAAGAGACAGAGATAATGAAGTAGAAATTTAAAAGAAAAGGTGAAAGAAGAAAAGGTTAGGGAGAACAAAGGGAAAGAGGAAAAAAAGGAAAAAAAAAACAGAAGAAAAAAAACAGGTAAATTTAGAGAAAAATGATTGGGTAGCACAAAGGAAGATGAGCCAAGCATAGAGAAAGCCTGGGTTAAGTGCTAAATATACAGTCAACAATGGTGTGAAGGCAAAGTGGGCTTACATTAAACTGCTGCTGCTAAGTCGCTTCAGTTGTGTCCGACTCTGTGCAACCCCATAGACGGCAGCCCACCAGGCTCCCTCATCCCTGGGATTCTCCAGGCAAGAACACTGGAGTGGGTTGCCATTGCCTTCTCCAATGCATGAAAGTGAAAAGTGAAAGTGAAGTCACTCAGTCATGTCTGA
>SJYA01000052.1:428898-465170 GCA_006410615.1 Neotragus moschatus | reverse complement strand
AGCACCGAACTGAGCTCCCTGTGCTCTACAGCGCCTTCTCACTAGCTACTTCTTTTGCTCATGGTAGTGTGTATCTGTCAATGCTACTCTCAATTCATCCCACCCTTGCCTTCCCTGGCAGTGTCCACAAGTCCATTCTTATGTCTACCGCTGGACCTTTAACCACACTGACCACTCATGTCCTCTCCTCCACCCCTGCTCCACCCTCCAGCCTCCAGCTTAGGATTCTCATTTAACTGGTTTGGTGTGCAGTCTGGGCAACAGAGAGTTTTAAGACTCTATAGGTGGTTCTAAGGTGCGTCACAGAGATATGCATCTCCCAGGAAGCACAGTGGATGGGATGGGCATGAGAGTCCAGGCCACCTCAAAGAAGAGGACCTGCTAACACCTTGTACATACCCACTAGGAAATAAAGTCATCTACTATTTTTCAGGAGTGTTCTTATTTTAGTCATTTAGTAAAAGCTATATCGTACAACCCATTTTTAAAATGTGACTTATTTTGCCATGTTTTTGATAAAAAAGATTTTATTAACAGCATACCAAAAAAGTTCCTCTTCTACTACAGGAGAAGTAACTTATTCTGTTATGTAATATACTTTTTACACCTTTTGAAAAATAATGATTGTATAAAAGAACTCACTTTAAGTGTACTTTTCATACAGAAAATAAAAGCCTGAAAATGTATATGGTTCTAAAACAAACCACGTTTTTGGCAGAAAACACACACTGGCAGATAACTCTTTTTCTAAATCTTTCTTCCATTATTAGGAAAATATTGCTTTGGCAGTGGATCTGCTGAGGCAAACTCTTCTACAAGTTTCATGCTGTGCTTGTTATGGCTCTTAAAAACGTTCTAAAAACAACCCCTTTTGGATTGAAATATCACATTTTCTCTTGAATTTATATGAGTTTAGAGAGTTTTGGTAAAACTTACATAGTTCTTTTGCAAATTATCACATTTTCTGATTTTATTGTTCAATTTGGTTATATCAGAAGTCTGGAATATAAACAAGCACTTTTGCATCAATATAACTACATGAATTTCTAGATGAACTGGATTACATTTATGTCAAAACTGTGATTTTAAAAAAACTTCCTGGAACCCAAAAACCAGCTTTCAAAGATTTTGGCATGTAGATATGAACAATTATCTCAAATCTGCCATTGACAAAGCTGCAATTGGAGACTAAATTACTTTAGGTAATCTCTACTAAGCACAGATATTCTAAAATTGGGGGGAAATAAACAAAACTCTATGCTTTCTACAGATGCTTTTGTTATAAATACAATACATGGTGACATATTGGTGGATGAGGTAATTGAGAGGACGTGACCCCTGTTTGATCTGAGAGTTGGACCTGGGCAATTGAAGTTTCCTCCCCGCGTCCCATGTGCTTAAAATATACACTCTCCACTGTTCCCACGGTGGGATCCTTTTTTAAGAATGCAGCCTTGAGAGACCATTGTGCTGTTGAGACTATCTGGATGGTAGGTGTGATTGAACCCAGTTGAGGCCTCTTCAAAAACTTAAGATTCTGGCAGGTGGGTGCAGAAATCCACTGGCCTTGCAGCTGCCCAAGACAGCTCATTAAACCTCCCATCTGCCAATTGAGAGTAGCCTGCCAATTTCTTTGGTTTCTCCCTGCCTTCCACATATGGGGCCAATTTCAGATTTCACCTGGGCGACTCCCTCCCAAGGAAGTTTCTAGCTAACAGTTGGCAAGCTAGCCAGGAGACCCAAGACCCAAGTGCTGGGAAAGAGCTTCTTTGGAGGAAATTCGGGATTAGCCGTTGACCTCCATATGGGAGAGTGGGAGCGGTCTTACGTAGGATGCTTGTGGACAGATGTCCTTGAAAACACCAGCTGGTCTAATGCGTTTGTTTGAGCTGTGCAGAGTGTACTGCAGCAGAGGAAGCAAACACATGGCTGCCTCAGTGGGCTGGTCTCTACTGTGGGCAAGTCACTGAATACTGATGCCCAACCAGAGGCTGAAGCTCAAGTCAGAAAATTGGAAGAGCTGAGGTTAGAGAAGGACGTGTGGGTGTCCACTGCTCTGCTTTCTTTGCACTGGTAGACAAGGTAGAAGAACAGGATATGAAGGTGGAAACCTTAGTGTTTTGCAAAGCTTGGAGGGCGCAAATTACCATGAGTCAAGGTCTTTCCTTGTGACAAACTCTGATTAGGACTCTAAGAGGCTGAATCCCTGGGAAAGTGAGGAGAGTGTAGAGGGGGGTGCTGTGGTAATAGTGAAATGGAAGAAATCTCCAGTGCCCTGTCTGACCCCTGATATAAAAGAAAGGAAAAACACAGCAATAGTGACCCAAGCCAGTGGGGCAGCTCCCAATTCAAGAAACATTCATGATAAGAAAATAATTTCTCTCTGAACTTATTGATACAGCTGCCAAGTTCCAGCAAAAGGCCCGGGAAAGCATCCAGGCTGGTTGGTGTGGCTGCGGGATACAGAGGGTGATGGCATTTCTTTGACCCAGCAGGAGGCAGAGAAAATGAACATCGTCACCAACACACCCTGCCCTGAAGCAGCACCTGCGTGGTGCTGCGGGGAGGGCAGTCAAGGGACTCATTCCCTTACACTTGCAGGATTATTCTATCCTGTAGGAAGGCTTGGTTAATGAGAGGGAACCCCTGGCCATGTGGAGTCGTGAAAATACATAGTGTGCCTTTCTTTTAAGTCTCTTCATTTGTGTCCGACTCTTTGTGACCCTATGGACTGTAGCCTGCCAGGCTGCCCTGTCCATGGGATTCTCCAGGAAAGAATGCCAGAGTGGGTTGCCATGCCCTCCTCCAGGGGATCTTTCCAACCCAGGGATTGAATGCAGGTCTCTTATGTCTTCTGCATTTGGCAGGCAGGTTCTTTATCACTAGCACCACCTGGGAAGCCCTGAAAATATATGGAGGAGGTACAACAAATTCTTAGTTAGTTGGGAAGGAGACAGGCAGACCATCTACGTCCCTGTCTTTGCAGGCCTTGGTTAGGCCACATTCGCTTCAGGGATGGAAGCTGAGATACACCAGTCCACCCCCAGCACCTGTATGGGATGCGGATATCCACACTGAGTCCAGGTGTGGGACAGGACATTTAGGATGTTGGGCAGTCCATTGCTGATCTGGGGAAACAAAAATTTCAAGAATGGGCACAGGCTAGAGGAAAAGCCTGAGACAGAGGGAGCTCAGAGAGCCAATAGTCTGTCCTAATCAGCTATGAATGGGCTGGTAGAAGTAACCCAGAAGCAACTGTGGTTTGACTTCATTGCTCCAGGTCCCCAACTGAACAGAAAGACTGATAACTCAACACTGTGTTGGTCAGCCTATGGAAAGTCTGAAAACCTGAATAGTTCAGACCTGTCTCACCTGCCGCTAGCATCCCGTTGATCTGGCCTGCTCCAGTAGTGACCTCAGGGCTACAGTCTTGTTAGGGGTGGGTGTCACCCATAGTCTGAGTATAGTATAATACAGACCAAGACTGCCTCCAGGTGAGGGCCACCAGAGGCAATTGGAGGCCTCATGTTACACTCACGATATGCTGCACCCCCCCCCGCCCCCACCCAGAAATAAACAAAAGGTGGTGATTCTTCGGACACTAAAGCTGAATGTAGTCTAATACACAGTCACCCTCAGACGTCTTCTGCACCTCCCCTCCAGTGCCATCAATGGTTACCAAGGGCAAACGGTCAGGTAGGACATTCCCTTTGATAATGACAATCAGGCTTTCTCCCCCACGAGAATGCCCCAAATCAGAGAACACGGTGGACACTGATATCCTACAAGGTCTAACTCTGCAAACCTCTGTTGGTGAATTCTGCCTCAGAGTTAGAGCAATCAAACCAATGCCAAAAAAAATGCCAGCTGGCAACATAAGGAATAAATGAAGCTCTCCAGGCATTGCATTGAGGGGGTACTGTACACCTGCCCCTGGTGCTTTCAACAGCCTNTACAAGGTCTAACTCTGCAAACCTCTGTTGGTGAATTCTGCCTCAGAGTTAGAGCAATCAAACCAATGCCAAAAAAAATGCCAGCTGGCAACATAAGGAATAAATGAAGCTCTCCAGGCATTGCATTGAGGGGGTACTGTACACCTGCCCCTGGTGCTTTCAACAGCCTGGCGTGGATGGTAAAAAGCCAGATAGCAGTGTTGGATGGTTTGGTTCCTGCTAAGGGCAAGGAAGAGACGAGCTGTTCCAGGCCTCTCTCTCTGGCTTGTAGACAACCATCTCCTCTGTATTGTCTTGTTTCTCTTACATATCTGCCTCCAAATTTCTCTTTCTTCTAAGGACAACAGTCATACTGGGTCAGGCCCCACTCTAATGACCCTGTTTTAACTTAATTACTTCTGTAAAGATCCTGCCTCCAAATAAGGGCAGATTCTGAGATAATAGGGGTTAGGTCTTCAACGCAGGAATTTTAGGAGAGCACAGTTCAATTCATAACAGTTCTGTAGCTTTCGTAAAAGTTTCGATTTGGAAGGAGAAAGTATAGGGTAAATCAACAGACATTCAGGCAGTAGATTCATGTTTATAGGTTTTATGCTGTCACCATATCCCCCAAGTTTTGACTTAAAATGTCTTTTGGCTTGAGAATATCTGATCTCAGTAATTATTCTATAAAAATATAAAACTGATGTTAGAGTGGAAGTATGTGTATGAGCTGGGTGGAGAGAAATGGTGTGTGTGGGGGTTTGAATATGCCCGGCTTAACTAGTTTTTAGAATAGGTCTATTAATATTGTTATAAAAATTCTTTCCTCATTTTAGCAGCTCTTTATATTCCTACTTTGCTTTATCCATACCTCTTCCTGTACCTACACATACTGCCAATAACAATTAAACTGCTATAGGGTACAAGGTGCCTTTTCTAATGAAAGGAAGACATGTCCTGTGGTTAGAGTCTAGAGGCTGCTAGCTGCGGTGAGTGAGAACTGAAGAGCCTGATGCTGTGTTCAGTCACTCAGTCGGGTCTGACTCTTTGCAACTCCATGAAGTATAGCCCACCAGGCTCTTCTATCCATGCGGATTTTCCGGGCAAGAATACTAGAGTGGGTTGCCATGCCCTCTTCAAGGGGATCTTATCAACCCAGGGATTGAACCCAGGTCTCCCACATTGTAGGTGGATTCTTTACCATCTGAGACACCAGGGAAACCCAAAGAACCTGGAGACCTGGGCTAAGAGTGAACCACCTTAGCTCCCCAAGACTGCTTAAAGTAGAGACAGTGCTGAAATGGCAAAACGACTTTGTTGGGTGAGGGGACCCCTAACTGGTAGCCATTTAACCACCAGTTTGCAATATTCTTCAATATTCAAAAACTAATTCTTGCCATCCTGTCTAAGCTGGCTCCAGCTCATCACCCTTAAGTTTCCCAAAATGCGTTTTCAGTGTAGTGCTCCAAACCCAACTCATTATATACCATTTTCATTTCGGGAGGCTGCTGTAACAAATTACCACAAACTTGCTGACTTAAAAGGACAGAAATGCATTCTCTCAGTTTTAGAGGCCAGAAGTCAGAAATCTCGCAGGGCTGTGCTTCCTCTGGGGGCTCTAGAAGAGAATCCACTCCGTATCTCTTCCAGCTTCTGGTGGTATCAGAATTCCTTGGCTTTTTTGGCTTGTGAACACATCACTGTAACCTGTCTTCCTCCCCACATTGCTTTGTCCTCTGTGTGTCCTCTGTGATCCTCAGTGCAATGGTCTCTTTCAAGGATGTTTGCCATTAAGTTTAGGGCCCTCAATGGCACCCCACTCCAGTACTCTTGCCTGGAAAATCCCATGGACAGAGGAGCTTGGTAGGCTGCAGTCCATGGGGTCGCTAGGAGTCCAATACGACTGAGCGACTTCACTTCGACTTTTCACTTTCATGCGTTGGAGAAGGAAATGGCAACCCACTCCAGTGTTCTTGCCTGGAGAATCCCAGGGAAGGGAGAGCCTGATGGGCTGCCATCTATGGTGTCGCACAGGGTCAGACACGACTGAAGCGACTTAGCAGCAGCAGCAGCAGCAGTAAAATCGCATCATCTCAACATATTTAATTTAATCACATCTGCAAAGCCCTTTTTTTGCCAAGTAAATTAACACACATAGGTTTAGGGGATTAAGATGTGGCCATATCTTTTTCTGAGGGAAGGGAGCACCAATCATCTCATTACATATACAAAATTCATGTTAAATTAGTGCTAAAATTTGAGAGAACAGAGAAGATGGGGGAATATAATATTATGAGTATGAATTCTGGAGTCATACTCTTTGGTTTAAATGCCAGTTCCATCACTAACTAGCTGTGTGAACCTGGGGAAGTCACTTAGTGTCTCTGTGTCTGTTTCCTTATCTGTACAACGGGATAATAATAAAGCCTGGCTTATTGAGTTGCTGTGAACATTAAATTGCCCATAGTAAATGATATATCAGTTCAGCTCAGTCACTCAGTCATGTCCAACTCTTTGGGATCCCATGGACTGCAGAACACCAGGCCTCCCTGTCCATCACCAACTCCCAGAGTTCACCCAAACCCATGTCTATTGAGTCGGTGTTGCTATCCAACCATCTCATCCCTCTGTCGTCCCCTTCTCCTCCTGCCCTCAATCTTCCNAAAAATCATATATTTCAATATTATTCAGAGACTTTCCATCACTATGTATTCATGAAACTACTCAGTAATACTTCAAATTTAAGAAATATTTAACTCTCTTACCTTCTTGGTAAAATATACCACATATAAAGTATGCCCTAAGGCTGAGAAAAGAAACACAAACTACTTACTATGAGTTGACCAAATTTAATAATATGATTAAATGCTTTTCGTTTCTATTCTTAATAACTTGGATTTTAAAGTAGTACTTTGCATTTGTCTACTTTCTCTCCACTCATGTTTTCAGTTAAGTAAAACCCATGGTGGGCTTTCCCTGGTGGCTCAGCTGCTAAAGAACCTGCCTGCCAATGCAGGAGATGCAGAGATGGGGGTTAAATCCCTGGGTCAGGAAGATCCCCTGGAGAAGGAAATGGCAACCCGCTCCAGTACTCTTGCCTGGAAAATTCCGTGGACAGAGGAGCCTGGTGGGCTACAGTCCACTGGGTCGCAAAGAGCCNGCTGCTAAAGAACCTGCCTGCCAATGCAGGAGATGCAGAGATGGGGGTTAAATCCCTGGGTCAGGAAGATCCCCTGGAGAAGGAAATGGCAACCCGCTCCAGTACTCTTGCCTGGAAAATTCCGTGGACAGAGGAGCCTGGTGGGCTACAGTCCACTGGGTCGCAAAGAGCCGAACAGGAATGAGGACACGCACACACACAAAACCCATGGGAATGAGGGACAAGCGTGATAGATTGCTACCTGTCCTCAGAATTTTTGCCTGAGTGCAGGCTTCTTCCTCACCTGCAGAATTCTCCTGTCATAGGAAGAAGAGTGAATCCCTATTACAGAAGGAAAGAGCTAGTCTTACTGTTAATCCCATTTTAAAACAGATACTTCCCTGCCCAGCTTTATGTTCAAGTTGCCAAGTCCTCTATAATCTTTGCCCCTCTGCTGTCTTCAGCCATCATCTCTACCTCACCATGTCATTTATTTCCTAGCCCTTCACCAGTGCCATTTAATCATGTCTTTGTTTTACTTTTGCTTATTTTTTTTCCATTCTACTAGCCCTCCCCATCTTTATTTAAACTTTCACAAATCAATCCATCTGTTCTCCCTTGTAGCACTTAACTACATTTTGTGTATACTTCCATGCATACTGTTTAGTTACAATGTGTCTTTCCATGGACTATAATTTTTGTGGAAGGAGGGACATTACTTGTACCCTGCTGCTGCTGCTGCTAAGTCGCTTCAGTCATGTCCGACCCTGTGCGACCCCATAGATGGCAGCCCACCAGGCTCCCCCATCCCTGGGATTCTCCAGGCAAGAACACTGGAGTGGGTTGCCATTTCCTTCTCCAATGCATGAAAGTGAAAAGTCAAAGTGAAGTTGCTTGTGCGACTCCATGGACTGTAGCCTACCAGGCTCCTCCGTCCATGGGATTTTCCAGGCAAGAGTACTGGAGTGGGGTGCCATTGCCAAGTGCCTGGCATTTGGCAAGCATTACATTTTTTTGAATAAATAAAATTTATTGCTAATACATACTTGTTTTACTTCCTTTCCAAGCAGGTTGCAAACATTTGTGTATACGGAAAACACTAATCTTTTTGAATCCATGGCTGCTTCCAGACAACCTCCTTACCTCCTATAATACCAGTGACTCCATGGATACTTGAAAAAAGCTAGGCTCATGGAGTGAAGCTAGGCTCACCAGTGAAGACTACAGGGATAACAAGGAATAAGATAAATAAGAATGAGGTGTGTGAGTTTTAGTAAGTCCTTTTTTAGCATGCTGAGATGAGCTACACTATGCTTCACCATCATCTTGTCTAGAAGAGAGAACATCTTGAAAAGGAGTTTTTGGAGCCGAGTGTTTAATAGCAAAACGTCTGCAGAAGGTGAAGGGAAACAATGAAGGCTGCTGTGTTTGTGTTCTGCTCACAAAGAAGCAAGAATGAGCCGTCCTTACGCAAGTATGAACAAGATGATTTAGGGTAAAAGTCATTGCACTCTAAAGAGATATTACCAATCTAAAGAAGATGTTGACATGCAAAGATGCACCCTGTTTTTCTCCTCATTCTTGGAATTTCATGTCCCAGGCAAAACACATGACTCATATCACTGTTAACAGCCCACATCCACAAATCTTGCCAGAACTGTCTCAAAGGAAATCCTCAACCTTTATATCAACATGGACATGTTATTATTTCTCAAATACTCTTACAAAAGGAGTGTTTCATCATTACTTTAACATCCCAGTGAATAACTCAAATGAAGTCTACTGAATCACACACAAACACACACAATCCCTCCAATTATTTACGTTTAACATACTTGTTTTTCCCCCTCCTGACTTAAGTGCCCAATATCTAAGTACATTTTTTTCCTTCTCTATATTTTCTGTTTCTGCCTATGATACTGCATTTATTTTCTCTTTCTACCTTTGAAGATAAATTTGTGTTTCAGTCAATTTTGTGTCAGGTCAGTAAAGGCAAAATAGAACACCTCATGGTCTTAGAGCATCCCACTTCTCTTGCCATTGTTTCATGCCAACCTTGACTGCATAGCTTTTTAGGGTCTCACTTTTGCTCACTACTTTTTTTATAAATTGATGTAAAATTCATATAATTAGCTACGTTAAAGACATTTGGTTGCGTTTAGTGCATCCACAAAATACTAATTCTTTTGCTTCTCTCCAGTTTACTCCTTTTCACATAAATTTAACAAACTTTTACTATCTCTTCATGCCTGAACTCAACCCTGCACTTTCAGCCCTCACTGGCTTGCATGCGTGCATGCTCGTTTGCCTAAAGTCCAAATCCCCGAGAAGACAGAGAGCCCACTGTGTTTCTCAGCCTATTTAGCTTTCTACCCTCCTTCCTGCCCTCCTCCTCAGTGCAGAAGAAAGCAGATTCTCCTGCCCATGATTTATCCTGGCCAATGCACTCCTGTCCTATTTCCTCCGCATTTGGATACCCTGTGCCACCAAATACTGCATTCCTGCCATTCTTAATCAGAGCTTTTCTTCCATATTCCCTAGCCTAAAAATTTATTCATGATTTCTCAATTCTGAAAAAGATCTTTAGTCAGTTCTTATCTTTTGGCTGCTACTGGTTTTTCTCCTTCCCTTTTTATCACTGCTAAACTTATTGAGACAGTGATCCAGATTCTCTTGCTCACTTAAGAAAATCTTATGTTTACAAGTTAACTCACCACCCAACTCAGCTATTCCACTAAAACTGCTCTCATACAAGTCACCATTGACCTCCCATTTGCCAACCTGAAGGTCTTAATTGTAACTTTCAAAGATGTTTTAACCAGATTGGGCCCTGTTGACCAGGGCCTCCTGTCTCATCGGAAATACTCTTAGGTTTTGGTTTTTGTGTCATTTCTCTCTCAAGATTCTTTTCCAGCTTCCGTGAAGGGGAAAAAAAAAAACAAAAAAAAGTTTTTTGATGGGGAGGGGGTGCAATTCTGGTAAAGTCATCCTTTAAATATGAATTTTTCCAAATCTCATCTTCTATTTTAGTTGCTTTGCAAACTCTAGAAAAGCAGCTGACAGCACAGGGGACTGAACTTGTGTCTTTTGGGGGTTTGGGAAGCATAACCTGAAGTTTTTCACCCTAAACACAAAACTACTTTGGAGTTCTATCTTAATTCTAGGTAGATTTTATACTATAATCAGTATTATATCCACCATTTTTTACTTTATAAAAGGTATAACTGAGATGTCAAATGAGGCCGTCGTCTTTAGGATTTATTATCATTACTATTCTGCTTGAACCTCATCCTATGTATGAAGGGTCCTTTTCTATCACTCTGAGACCTTGGGATGTGATGTGTGTGGGTGGCAGGGATGGCACTTAAACTTTCCTTAGTTACTTCTGACTTTGAGTTCCTGCTGCTTCTGGCATAGTTCATTTTATATACTATTACACTATCCTTCTAGTACCATCCATACCCATGAGGACAGTGTCAATCCAGATATAGAAAATGACTGCTTTCTCCAAATTTTTCTGAATATAGCTGGTACAAGGAATCTGTAGGTGTAGCAGACTTATTAAAGGTTTGATGTTGTGGGGGTGGAGAAAAAAGTGTTCCTATACCCTTCTAAGTTTTTTTCTGGCTGGTCTAAGAATTAAATTACCATGAGAAATAATAACATGAAAAATAAAGCTTAATTTTGTATGTATGATAATCTCACATCCATGGGGGGAGTGCAGAGAGCCTACAATATAAGGGGTCCAAAGACAGAAAGGTTAAGTGAAGTGTATATGTCACCGTGAGATAAGGAATGGGATAGGGGCCTGGAGCTTCCAAGGACAGATGGATTATTCATAGGGCAGTAAGGAGAAGAGCAGATGTTGGCTAATTAGATGCTTGCCCTGCCATATATATGGACCTCTCAGAAAAAAACTATATCTAGTTGTAAGATGGAGAAGCTCTATACAGTCAGCAAAAACAAGACTGGGAGCTGACTGTGGCTCAGATCACAAACTCTTTAATGCCAGATTCAGACTGAAATTGAAAAAAACTGGAGAAAACCACTAGACCATTCAGGTATGACGTAAATCAAATCCCTTATGACTATACAGTGGAAATGAGAAGTAGATTTAAGGGACTAGATCTGAAAGACAGAGTGCCTGATGAACTATGGACGGAGGTTCATGACATTGTACAGGAGACAGGAATCAAGACCACCTCCAAAAATAAAAGAAATGCAAAAAAATCAAAATGGCTGACTGAGGAGGCCTTACAAATAGCTATGAAAAGAAGAGAAGTGAAAAGCAAAGGAGACAAGGAAAGCTATACCCATTTGAATACAGAGCTCCAAAGAATAGCAAGGAGAGATAAGAAAGCCTTCCTCAGTGATCAATGCAAATAAATAGAGGAAAACAACAGAATGGGAAAAACTAGAGATCTCTTCAAGAAAATTAGAGATAATAAGGGAATATTTCATGCAAAGATGGGCTCAATAAAGAACAGAAATGGTAGGGACCAAACAGAATCAGAAGATGTGAAGAAGAGGTGGCAAGAATACACAGAAGAACTGTACAAAAAAGATCTTCACGACCAAGATAATCACGATGGTGTGATCACTCACTTAGAGCCAGACATCCTGGAATGTGAAGTCAATGGGCCTTAGGAAGCATCACTACGAACAAAGCTAGTGGAGGTGATGGAATTCCAGTTGAGCTATTTCAAACCCTGCAAGATGATGCTGTGAAAAGTGCTACACTCAATATGCCAGCAAATTTGGAAAACTCAGCAGTGGCCACAGGAATGGGAAAGGTCAGTTTTCATTCCAATCCCAAAGAAACGCAATGCCAAAAATGCTCAAACTACTGCACAATTGCACTTGTCTCACACACTAGTAAAGTAATGCTTAAAATTCTCCAAGCTAGGCTTCAGCAATACGTGAACCATGAACTTCCTGATGTTCAAGCTGTTTTTAGAAAAGGTAGTGGAACCAGAGATCAAATTCCCAACGTCCGCTGGATCATCAAGAAAGCAAGAGAGTTACAGAAAAAACATCTATTTCTGCTTTATTGACTATGCTGAAGTCTTTTGACTGTGTGGATCACAGTCAAACTGTGGAAAATTCTGAGAGAGATGGGAATACCAGACCACCTGACCTGCCTCTTGAGAAATCTGTATGCAAGTCAGGAAGCAACAGTGAGAACTGGACATGGAACAACAGACTGGTTGCAAATAGGAAAAGGAGTACATCAAGGCTGTATATTGTCACCCTGCTTATTTAACTTATATGCAGAGTACATCAGGAGAAACTCTGGGCTGGAAGAAGCACAAGCTAGAATCAAGATTGCCGGGAGAAATATCAATAACCTCAGATATGCAGATGACACCATCCTTATGGCAGAAAGGGAAGAACTAAGGAGCCTCTTGATGAAAGTGAAAGAGGAGAGTGAAAAAGTTGGCTTAAAACTTAACATTCAGAAAATGAAGATCATGGCATCTGGTCCCATCACATCATGGCAAATAGATGGGGAAACAATGGAAACAGTGGCTGACTATTTTTCTGGGCTCCAAGATGGCTGCAGATAGTGATTGCAGCCATGAAATTAAAAGACACTTACTCCTTGGAAGGAAAGTTATGTCCAGCCTAGACAGCATTTCAAAAATCAGAGACATTACTTTGCCGACTAAGGTTCGTCTAGTCAAGGCTATGGTTTTTCCAGTGGTCATGTATGGATGTGAGAGTTGGACTATAAAGAAAGCTGAGCACTGAAGAATTGTTGCTTTTGAACTGTGGTGTTGGAGAAAACTCTTGAGAGTCCCTTGGACTGCAAGGAGATCCAACCAGTCCATTTTAAAGGAGATCAATCCTGGGTGTTCTTTGGAAGGACTGACGTTGAAGCTGAAACTCCGATACTTTGGCCACCTGATGCAAAGAGCTGATTCATTTGAAAAGACCGTGATGCTGGGGAAGATTGAGGGCAGGAGGAGAAGGGGACGACAGAGGATGAGATGATTGGATGACATCACCAACTCGATGGACATGGGTTTCAGTAGACTCTGGGAGTTGGTGATGGACAGGGAGGCCTGGCATGCTGCAGTTCATGGGGTCACAAAGAGTCGGACATGACTGAGCAACTGAACTGAACTGACTTAACTCTTATTTGGGGAAATTGCATTAGTCACTCAGTCATGTCCGACTCTGTGCAACCCCATGGACTATAGCCTGCCAGGCTCCTCTGTCCATGGAATTCTCCAGCAAGAGTACTGGAGTGGGTTTCCACTCCCTCCTCCAGGGCATCTTCTTGACCCAGGAATTGAACCCTGGTCTCCTGCATTACAGACAGATTCCTTCCACCTGAGCCACCAGGGAAGCCTGTTTTGGAAAGGGGAAATTTAAATTCTCCTACATAATTAAAGAAGAAGGCGGCAGATTCTCTTCAGTCTGTAGGGTCTCAATGCCTTTAGCTCAAAATAACCCTCATGCAAAAGTTCTGGGACATATTTTTGGGGAGGCTTATTTTGAACCCCTTTGATGTCAATTAAGTGTATCATAAAACCCCACAGATTAATACTAACCATTTCTATTCATAAAATTCCATTTCTATTCACAAAATTTTCCATTAATTTGCTACATGATACTTTTCCATTCTAGTCAAGGCTATGGTTTTTCCAGTGGTCATGTATGGATGTGAGAGTTGGACTGTGAAGAAAGCTGAGCGCCGAAGAATTGATGCTTTTGAACTGTGGTGTTGGAGAAAACTCTTGAGAGTCCCTTGGACTGCAAGGAGATCCAACCAGTCCATTCTAAAGGAGATCAGCCCTGGGTTTCTTTGGAAAGAATGATGCTAAAGCTGAAACTCCAGTACGCTGGCCACCTCATGGGAAGTTGACTCATTGGAAGAGACTCTGATGCTGGGAGGGATTGTGGGCAGGAGGAGAAGGGGACGACAGAGGATGAGATGGCTGGATGGCATCACTGACTGGATGGGCATGAGTCTGAGTGAACTCAGGGAGTTGGTGATGGACAGGGAGGCCTGGTGTGCTGCGATTCATGGGGTCACAAAGAGTTGTACACAACTGAACGACTGAACTGAACTGAACTGAATGGTTTTTCTTGCTTCTAGATATTTCAGGTTGTTTCCATGTCCTGGATATTGTAAATAGTGCTGCGATGAACATTGGGTTGCGTGTGCCATTTTAAATTATGGTTTTCTCTGGGTCTATTTCCAGTAGTGGGATTGCTTGGTCACATGGTAGTTCTTTTTTAGTTTTTTAAGGAACCTCCATACTGTTCTCCATAGTGGCTGTATTAATTTACATTCCCTTCTCTCCACACTCTCTCTAGCATTTGTTTGTAGATTTTGTGATGTTGCCCATTCTGACTTGTGTGAGGTGTTATCTCATAGTTTTGGCTTGCATTTCTTTAATAATTAGTCATGTTCAGCCTCTTTTCTTGTGTTTGTTGGCCATCTGTATGTCTTCTTTGGAGAAATGTCTATTTAGATCCTCTACCCATTTTTTGATTGAGTTGTTTGTTTTCTTGATATTTAGCTGCATGAGCTACAAAGGAGATTAGTCCTTTGTCAGTTGCCTCGTTTGCAAATATTTTCTCCCATTCTGATGGTTGTCTTTTTGTTTTGTTTATGATTTCCTTTGCTGTGCAAAAGCTTTTAAGTAGGGCCCACTTGTTTATTTTTGTTTTTATTCTCGTTACTCTAGGAGGTGGGTCACAAAAGATCTTGCTGTGATTTATGGCAAAGAGTGTTCTGCCTATGTTTTCCTCAAAGAGTTTGAATCATTTCCTTAATATTTTCTTAGAAACTGAACTCTTTCAGCAAGAAGCACTTATTATGAGGCTAATTTTTAATTTATTTTCCATAGAGAGTGGTTGAAATTTTTTGCCATAGAGTTAAATGGATGCCCTATGAGAAAACCTCCTTTATCTCCTGTGTTAGTTACTCAGTGGTATCCAAGTCTTTGTGACCCCATGGACTGTAGCCTGCCAGGTTCCTCTGTCCATGGAATTTTCCAGACAAGGATACTGGAGTGGGTTGCCATGCTCTTCTCCAGGGGATCTTCCCAACATAAGGATTGAACCTGGATCTCCTGCATTGCAGGTGAATTCTCTACCCTCTGTGCCACCACAGAAGCCTATCTCCTGTGAATTAATGTAAATTTTTGCACTGCTGAGTTTCCTCATTTTTACTCATTTTGTGCATATTCCATTTGGAGAGTTCAGGCTCTTTGAAGGTGGCTTTTGGAAGATCCCCTGGAGAAGAGAATGGCTACCCACTTCAGTATGCTTGCCTGGAGAATTCCATGGACAGAGGAGCCTGGTGGGCTACAGTGCATGGGGCTGCAGAGAGTTGGACAAGACTGAGCACAACTAACACCTTCCAGAGATTTCTCTCTGCCCTCGGCTTACGCTGAGCTTTCATTCTGTATCTTCATTCTGAACACATACCTGGCACTGCAAAATTAAATAAAGCCTGAAATTGCATTTTTATTAATTTGTGCACGTCTGTTTCTCCCGTTCATTCTTTTACCTTAAATAAAAGGATTATCATTTACTTAGGCATTTTCTCTAAAAACCTCATTCATCTGTGACCTCATACTTCTTTCTCCCCTGCTCACCTCATAATTTATTTCTTTGGTGACCAAGAGGTCAATTCTATCTCTAGAATATTTTGGAGATTTGTTACTTCTTCTCAGTTAGTGGTAATTTCTACTTCAACTTTCTAATCTCCTTGTATTCAATTTGTCCTTTTTTCTTATTATTTATATTTTTAAATGAAGGTCCATCAAGTTATTTTTGTGCCTTAAAACTGTCTTTGGCTACTACCTAGAGGAGGAAGCTCAGACTCATCTTGCTACGTTTCCTTTGTCATTGTCCACCTTAAATTTTGTCTATGCTCTCCACAATCCAGCTACTCTGGATGCACTTATTTTCTGAATACACTCTTTGGTTGAACAACTTGTATGTGACAAGCATAACTCGAGGACTGAATGGTGGGAAGAAAATCACCAAAAAGAGTATCTACCCTCTAAAAGCTTCATTTTAATCTTTCACTGATTTGACCATGCTGTTTTCTTTGCATAAAATATCTTCCCTTCACTTACCCCTCTCAAATTTTTATTCACTGTTCAAGTCCACACCTAATGCTATTTCTGCAAAGACCGTCTGTTTCCCTCTAGAAAGAATGAGTCTGTATTCTGACCAGCTGTCTTTATGCTTTTGTCTATTTTTGTCGACATGCGCTCCTAAATGTTTCTCAGAAGTGTCTGGTGCTTCCATCTTCAACGCCACTGCTCCCGGCCACCTCACCTTGCTCGTACACTGCTGCAGTCATTTGTCCCTTCAGTGTTCATTATCCACACGCTTGCTCCTTTTATCTGTTCTCCTCAGTGACATAGTCGCCACTCTCTTGTTGAAATCTCTTCAGTGGCTTCTACGGCTCCTAGATGAAGATCAGTGTTACCAACTTGGCGTTCTACGTTCTGGACAGTCCAGCCCACATTACCAGACTAGTTTCATATTTGTCACGCCCTTATTCTTTCCTCTCAAGTCACGCCTGACCTTACTCAAATGACTTCTCAAGTGGTCATCACAGGACTTTAACACATGTTATTCCACCAGCCCTCTCCTTTCATTTTATTTAGCTCACCCAGACTCTGCCATCAAATCCCAGCTTAATCATCACAGATCAGTTTCCCCTATTACATACTTCATAGCACCACGTTTCTCTCCTTCATAGCTTTCTAATTTGTAATAATCATTTATTAATATCCATCTACCCTACTAAATCAGCCCTGGGATTTCTTTGGAAAGACTGATGCTAAAGCTGAAGCTCCAGTACTTTGGCCACCTCATGNATACTGTTTTTCATCATAATTAGCAAAAAAGTTAAATTATTCTAACCAGTAAAACTACCAATGTCTAAATCAAGGTTCTATCCTTCAGTAAAAGGTTTAATTGTTAATAGCTTTCCCTATGTCACATTCAATTTAACCCTTTTCTGTATTCAAAAACAAATACATTCTTCGTTCAGAATATGCCTCCCTTTCAAGTTTTCCCTAGGTTTGTTCTTCAAGGTCCAAAAATGAGGTGCTTCATTGTCTTCCTTCTGATATCTCCTGAAAGCTGAATTGTTTCTGCCCTTGCCATTCATCTCTTCTCTTAAAAGGGAAGAATTTTCTAACAGGTCCTAGGAGATGAATCTTCCTAGAATCTTCTTAAGAGTTCTGTAATCTTTAGAGCTGTAGAGGGATACTTCTTTTCTATTAAAGTTCATTGAAATAAACTTTTATGTAAAATATTAAAAATTTTATGAATATATTAGAGAAAGTTACTTTATTAAGTGAAAAGAAATGATAAATTGAGACCAAAAAATTAGATGGAAAGTGGTGGTCATGTCTAGTAAAGCAGAGATGGATGGGTGCAGAAACAAAAATAAAATAGACATGCAGACAGAAGCAGAGGGAATAGTTCACGAGGCTCCAGAGGCCCGGAGAGACAGAGCCGGATGATCTTATTCTGGTTCTTTAATCCTCATTAAACATGCTCCTGCTACTCTAGGTATGAGGCAGCTTTTGTTCTAGGTGGGGTTCTCCAATCTAAGGAGACATTAAATACGTTGTTTGTGAAATGCCCCTCGTGATAGGTCAGTTTCTTCAATATAAAGAGACATTAAGCAAGGAATGCATATGCAAGTAATTTATTAAGGAAGTGCTCCCAGATAAACTGGAAAGGGAGAGAGGGAAGCTGGGGAGGGAAGGTAAGCGGCAAGGGTGCTTTTTCAGGCAAGGGTGGTGACAGCCTGATTCAGCAGGGGAGTTCTGGAATGTAAGTTACAATGCACTGTTTGTCCTGACTCAGGCAAAGTTGCTGGGCTTTCATATTCCCTCACCAATCAGACCTTGGCTTGCAGCCATCCTGGGAGGCAGTGCTGGTTGTAAACGTTCAAGCACTTCCTGCTCTCTGCTTATGCTGGCAAAGATACTTCAATAGCTCAAGGCCCTCCTTTTAAAGAGGATGGCTGGAGTGGTCTCCAGAACTATGAGGGAATAAATCTCCTTTGTTTTAACCCTCCACATTTATGGTAATTTGTCACAGCGGCCAGAAAAAAAAACTAATACAGATTTTATTATAGAATCAGTGGACAAAAAAGGACTGTATCAAATGCTACGCCGTTTTCTAAATTCTTAGTTTCTGTAACTAATCCCATCGTGTTCTTTGGATCACTGTTTGAGTAACACTATACACTTATAACCACACTGCACACTTATATCCGTATAATGGATGCCCTTTGCTTCCACCATCTCAAGTGAGTTTCGGTCAGAAGAATATTGACTGAAGAGTGCCTTCATTCTTCCTTGTCCTGAAGATGACAGACATGCATCCATAAAGATGGCCAGTACTCCTTCCTTGATATTCTCACCCACGGCTAAATCTGCTGGAAGCCACGCGTCTCTTTCATAAGAGTGGAAGATTCAGGAGACTTCCCATGCTTAGCACTACCATTGGCACGTGTCCCTGGTGCTTCTATTATATCCAAACACATGGTGGCTGAATTAAACTTTTTGTGGGATTTTGACAGGCAGTTAAGTAACTTCTGGACTGGTTTTAATGTGGCTCCACTTTCCTTAATCATTAAGTACTTTTAGAGTGTCTGGGGCTTCCCTTGTGGCTCAGCTGGTAAAGAATCCGCCTGCAATGCAGGAGACCTGGGTTTGATCCCCGGATTGGGAAGATCCCCTGGAGAAGGGAAAGGCTACCTACTCCAGTATTCTGGCCTGGAGAATTCCATGGACTCTATAGTCCATGGGGTCACAGAGTCAGACATGACTGAGTGACTTTCACTTTAGAGTGTCCAGGATTTCTTCAGGCTTTCTACTTGATTATGCCCATTTACTGGATTTGTTTTGTTTTTCATAATAGACACTCATAACCAAAACTGTAGTACTTACCTTTGGGTTAGATAATCTCCATCTCTACTTAGCACATTTTTTTCCGTTCTTCGTTAGGATATTTACTTATTAAGTCATTTTTTTCTCATATATGAATATCTTCTTTATTACTAAATTTCACCAGAATAAACTTATTTTAAATGAACTATTATAAACTCATTAATCTGTTGTTGAATGACACTATGTTAAATTGACTGCTTAAGACCAAAAATTGAGATTCATAGCTATGTTCTTTCTGATTTTGTATCTGTTGATAATTTTATATCTTTTCAATCTAGAAATTTCTGTTGGTGCTTTTAAAAAATATGTCACCACACAGAGATAGTACACAGTTATTGACTCTACTTCCCACACTGTACATTTCATACCCACAACACATTTATTTTGCAACTGCAAGTTTGTACCTCTTAATTTCCTTTACCTCTTGGGCCTGATGTTTTACAGAGAAGGGAAAAGAAGAATAAAACTAGGACTTTGTCTCAGAAAGTTGATTGGTGTATTCAAAATTTATAATCTGAAATAGTATGTTTGAAAGCACTTGGCATTTCTTGAAACAATTATAAAGACATACAGTTTAAATGAAATGACCCCATTTCTTTCTCTTTACATGATCTACTAAAGGCAAAAATTTCAAAAGCTCATTTAATACTTTCTAAGGTAAAAGAGAAGTCAATGGCACCCCACTCCAGTACTCTTGCCTGGAAAATCCCATGGACGGAGGAGCCTGGTAGGCTGCAGTCCATGGGGTCGGTAGGAGTCCAACACGACTGAGCGACTTCACTTTCACTTTTCACTTTCCTGCATTGGAGAAGGAAATGGCAACCCACTCCAGTGTTCTTGCTTGGAGAATCCCAGGGATGGCAGAGCCTGGTGGGCTGCCGTCTATGGGGTCGCACAGAGTCGGACATGACTAAAGCAACTTAGCAGCAGCAGCAGCAAAGTAAAAGAAGTCATTAACAGAGTTGCGTTTCTCTGTGGCCTCTGCTATACTTACATTTATGTAATATAGTATTTCTGAAAAAGAATTTTAAAGGCTTAAGAACTCCTGTATTTAAATCAACAGTCAGTCTCTTACCAACTTGAGTTCTTGATTTCCATGTTCTGACCTTGGTAGAAAATTTTTAACTTGTAAAATATAAATCTGTTAAAATAATCTCGTGATGTGAATGATTATACCCATCCATCAATAAAATTAGAGATGATACTGAAAATTAAGTAGAAGAGAGTTGGAGCTACTGTTTGATTTTGTGCTTTTGAAAATAAACACAAAACGATTTGAGAAAAGTACAATATTAAACTGAGTGTTTAATATTTCCAATTTAAATTGCTCTGATTTGCCCCATATGGGCACTTAAACTTGTCCACTCATGTCCAGATTTTTTTAGTGGGATAAAAAAAGCAATTATGGTCATAAATTATTATTTTAATTGTAACTTGTGACTTTTGAAAATAATTACATAAAGAATAAAATATGGCTATGGGGTGGAGAAGGCAATGGCACCCCACTCCAGTACTCTTGCCTGGAAAATCCCATGGACAAAGGAGCCTGGTAGGCTGCAGTCCATGGGGTTGCTAGGAGTCCAACACGACTGAGCAACTTCACTTTCACTTTTCACTTTCATGCATTGGAGAAGGAAATGGCAACCCACTCCAGTGTTCTTGCCTGGAGAATCCCAGGGACGGGGGAGCCTGGTGGGCTGCCATCTATGGGGTTGCACAGAGTCGGACACGACTGAAGCGACTTAGCAGCAGCAGCAGCAGCAACAGTAAAAAAGGCGCTTTGGTCAGCTTCGTGTCTGTTGTTTTAACATATGATGCTCATAATATTGAACAGTTCTGTAAAGGGAAATGTTTGCTCCCTGTGGCCTTCTCAGCTAACTTTGATTTCTTTCTGAATTCAAGCATGCGCTCTCCAAGTGTTTGGGGATTACATTTATTGGATGAGTTCATTACAGCTTATTCTTTCTAGGCTTTTTTCGAGAAGATCAAGTTTATTAGAATGGAGCAAAGCAAACATCATCCTCTTTCTCTTTTGGTATATTTTTACACTTTTCAAATAAACTGGTATGTGATCGGTTTACCACACGATGGCGCTATATGAATGTCACATAATGAGAGCAAGCTTCTAAAAAATCATTTTCAAACTGCATAATGTAACAATCAAAATTATCCATTTAAACATGAATGTGAAAGTCGATTTTCCTATTTCACAGAACATCCTTCTATTACAAATATTATAAGTATATGCTCTTTGTATTAAGGATTCCTCTCCCCAAGCATAGGCTGATAGAATTAATGGTAATCAGTGAAAGCAGATAGATATTAAAGGCATTGTTGTTTTGATTCTATTTTTAGTAAAAAGAATGCATGCTCTGATGGCTCAGATAGTAAAGCATCTCCTTGCAATGTGGGAGACCAGAGTTCGATTCCTGTGTTAGGAAGATTCCCTGGAAAAGGAAATGGCAACCCACTGCAGTACTCTTGCCTGGAAAATCCCATGGATGGAGGAGCCTGATTGGCTATATTTCATGGGGTCGCAAAGAGTGGAACATGACTTTAGTAGAAAGAAGAATCAGCCATTTATACTGAGAAGTAAAATAGTAGTGTTAACTTTGTCAATAGATAACACTTCCAAACCTCATTATTTCATTACTATATTATTTTATTTTTCTCTTGTATTATGCTCAGAGGTAGCTAATAAAAATTATCATTTTAAAATTTCAAGATAGGCGAGAAACAATGAAAGTCTTTGAAGGGGACAATTTTGAGGCCAATGTTAATACTCCTATTAACCAAACTGAAATAAAATCAGTGGGTAGGAGCACCCTTATTTTTTTCTTATGTGAGATAACAGAAAGCAAATAAGATAAATTTGATTGTTTTCATTTGAGTTAAGCGTTATATCCTATTTTCTACTCTGATAAAACCTAGGCTTTTTTTATTCCTATATTCATACATTTTTCATGTGACACATTTTTTTTTCCATTGTTATATGTCAAGCACCTTTTTAGGTTTGAGTTGTTTAAAGTGCTTCAGTCAACTTAGCTTGTGAAGGATAATCTGTTTATGAGTTCACTCTATTAGGAAAATATTCCGACTAGTCCATTTAGGTTGCCCTTTAATAAACAGGAATTCCAAATTTCTACACAATCTCCATACACCATCTTTATTTCTATTGATCTTAAATATACTTGAACAGAATCCCATATCCTGTCTTACTCATGTTTGACCACACTTGACATGATGTGTTTCCTCAGCCTTCTTGGATAATAGAAGTCAGTCACTGATAGGAATGCCTCTAATTTTGTCCTAAACCTTCAGCAGTGACAAACTAAGCACAGAACTGTTAGCTGTCTTGTGGATGCTTCTGAGAATAAATGACTGTCAACCAGTTTCTCTTTACTGATTGATTTGGATGTGTAAACTATACTATATACACAGTTACAGAGGTTATATATTAAAAGAAAAGGAAAGTTTGTCTGCTGCTGCTGCTGCTGTTAAGTCACTTCAGTCGTGTCCAACTCTGTGAGACTCCAGAGACGGCAGCCCACCAGGCTCCCCCGTCCCTGGGATTCTCCAGGCAAGAACACTGGAGTGGGTTGCCATTTCCTTCTCCAATGCATAAAAATATGGAACGCTTCACGAATTTGCATGTCTACCTGATTTGATCTCTGGATAAGTCTGTTCTCTGTTGTTTAGCTTGCTGACTTACAGCACTTTTGTGTGCAGGACATCAAGCTACAGAAAAAGGACTCATATAACAAGTTCCTCTTACCTCCTCTTCCTCTTCCTTCGTTTCCTCTCTCTTTCTCTCTACTCCCTTACTCTTAAATTTGGAATTCTAAGTTCTCAAAAGCAGATGAGAATGACAAGGAATAAGGAGGGGAAACACACAATTGTCAAATTACAACCTCAAGGGACACGGTAATAAACATCAACCTGAGGTTATTTTGGACTAGATTGTGTGGTTATTACAGGCACATACAAACCATATGTAAATAAACATGTGACCCACTTACATATTGATCTTGGAAGTCATAACTAACTTATTAAGTGCTTCTCAATCTATCATGAAATTTCTCTGTCCTCAACATGAAAGATAATCCCTATTAAAAATAACGTCAATATTTTCATTTCCATAGCTTTAAATATGGAGCCAAAATAAGCATTTGTGAACTGATGCTTCATCCTGTCATCCTCATCTATTTGGCAATGATAATTACACTGCTGTAACCGCCAGAATTCTCTCTAGTTCTAATTCTAAAATGACCCATGTTACTATGATGAATATGTGTTTTTATGGACCTGGCTTCATTTCCTCATCCTCAGGATTGGGTGATTGTGTTTCCTCTCTGGATGAATTAGAGTAGTATATTTGAGATTATATTTCATTAGTTTTATTGCTGCTTGTTAAAGTTTTATTATCCTCTCTGTTTTATATTTCAGGCTGGCAACACTTGCCAGCAGTGCTAAGTGACTTGATATATATGAATCATAACTTTGTGACCTAAGAATATGCTGTCTGCAAATATAATGGTGTCTTAGAAGTGATATTTTATAATGCTATTAAACATATGTATCCATAGAATAGCTATCCCAAATTAAGAACCTTATTTCAAATTTTCTTTCATCACAGTTAAAGTATTCAGCATTTTTCTTAAGTGGTACATAACATACTTTAGATAAGAATTCATTCATTCCGGATGATTTTCATTCATTTCATATGTTATCCACTATGCAATTAGAATTCAACAATGTCTATAAAGCAATCTTGCACTTAGGTAAAAGCCACTTGGTGCTACTTAGGTTGATGTCTCTACTCTGCTGAATAAACAGTTAAGTAGATATAATGGATAGTTACATATCACATAATTGAATTAGAGCTGGACAGGTTGAGTAAGTATATATTCTGCCATAGTTACAACTCTCATTCCTTCAAATGCAAATACTGTGATTTCTTATTCTATAAGTGAAGATTAAGAATACAGCACTCCCTAATACACTTACAATAATGGTTAAAACATGTGCAATGATCAAAAAGACATGATTCAAATATACTACCTGAAATTAGACACTTTAAGAGCAAATTTGCTTTAAAATTTTTCATTTTTCAGAAAAAAGTAATAGTTTTCTAGTAAAGAGACAATTATCTGCAACCACTGTCAATAACTCAAGTCTCCTCAAGGAGAATGATTAGTGTATGAATATTTATTAAGGTCCACTATGTACCAAAGAATATTTTTGTATTTTCACACTTTATGTAACTAGCAGTTGATATAAAAGTTTCTACTTAGCTAAGGTGTTTACCATCAGTAACCTAAACTTTATTGGACATTTTAGAAGAAAAAGAGCATATTCTGTATTTTTGGAGCGTTTTTCTTTCTTGGTAATTCTCTAACACTTAAAAAGTTAGATAAAATTTGATTAATCATTAACTTCTCAGTCCTAAATGCAAAATAGGACAAAAACAAACTGACGAAAAGAAACAACACGGAAATGTCAGTTTACCGGTTCTTGGGGCAGACAGAAATTCCACGCAGGCCTCCTGGTGAGGGGCAGTGCAGAGCCACAGATCGGCCAGTAGGTGGCGCTGCGCCGTGCCCTTGCGTTTCATCTCAGGTGCCAGGGACGCACCGACATTTAAACCTCCGAGATCAGGGGCCTCTTGAGATCTCTGCCCTGAAACTTAACCATGGAGAGTTTTATTGTTTTCCACTGATTCCGAAAGCCCAAGGGATACTAAACAAGGATGATCTGTAGATCGCCTGAGAAGTCTTTCTTCTGAAGAGCCTGGAGTTTGAGAATGAAAGAAAACATAATACTGATAACATTCTTTGGAAACGAAGTGCTCACAAGTGATGGGAACAAAAGATGTTAACGTGTGAATGCTTTACGCTGCCCCACTTTTGTCCCTTCGTTTCTCCTTGCCCCGACCTCCAAGAAGNAAAAAAAAAAAAAAAAAAAAAAAAAAAAAAAAATCAAAGGAATAGCTTGAAGAACAGCTACAGTGACTTCTTTGTGGACTTCAAACATCAGTCTGATTGATTTTGTGAGTTAACACGATCTTTGTGTTACTTGAGTCTTTTAATACAGCAGTGATTGTTTGATTTCACAATATGGATTTGTCTAAGTATAATTGCAGGCTATCTGTGTTGCTGGGTGGTAAAAATGTGCTGGATACTTCCCTTTTTGTGAAAGGAAAACTCACAGACAGAAAGCTTGTATATATCATATCTAGATTTGGTCACAAGCTCAGAGAGAGTAATGACTATTTTTCTCAGTTTAGAGATATATTTTGTTCTTACTAATGTTACAGGTATAAAACTTACATTTTGCAACATTCTTTAGGCAGTTTAGAAGACTTCCTTTTACTTCGTTCTGCTTTTACTATATTAGAGAGCTTCTGAAATTGAAAGTAATTGATTGGTTTACTTTGAAAATGTATCATTCCTTCAGTGACCATTAAGCAGATGTAAAAATCTATTCTTGGCAATCACATCACAAGAATCCCTATGATAAAGTCTATACCAGAGAAACAACTGGCTTATTTCCTGTTAATTGTAAAATTATTGGTTACAGAATAAAGAATAGCATCAATAACATCTTTTCCTTAATAAAGCTCTTAACTTCATCTGCTATTTGCTGACCAGTAAAAGTCTTTTAAGTTATTGTTTTTATTGTACATTTAGTGGAGAGTGCAGAATATAAAAACAACATAAGAAGTATAAAATTTCACCCCAAATAATAGGAATCTAAGGGGGTAAAGAGGATGAGATGGCTGGATGGCATCACTGACTTGATGGACGTGAGTCTGAGTGAACTCCAGGAGTTGGTGATGGACAGGGAGGCCTGGCGTGCTGCAATTCATGGGGTAGTGAAGAGTCGGACACAACTGAGCGACGGAACTGAACTGAACTGAAGGGGGTACAACATGTATAAAGTAAATTCACTTTCACAATTAATTTAGCTGCAATTATCTTGTTAATCCTAACATATTGCCTCTGAAATATGAATGATTAATACCAGATAAGAGACAACCTGCTTATTTACTATTAGTTACTTAATTTAAAATTTAAAAAAGAAAAGGACTTTATGCATTAATTCATTAATAAAATGATTATTTTATATTTATTATTGTGTTTGTGTGTGATAGAGAGAGAGAGTTTTAGTTTTTAATTTGTGGTTATTTACCCATGCATATCTTTCCATAAAAAGTAGGGCATAGTAAAGATAGAAGTGTACATCACTTCCCACTTGTGGGAATGGACACTGGCCCTCAAACCTTTTTCATTTCTTTATCTTGATTACTATTTAGTAGAAACTGACACACAAAATGATGTTGCTTCAATGGTAGCCTAAACCTTCTCATTGATTAAGAGAGTAATTTAGTTTTTTCGGAAGGGGAAGATGGGTGTATATCATGAGAAACTGTTTTAAGTTTCTAAAAATTAATGTTTTCCTAAGAAATTCATTCTCCCATCTTGTCATTTTACTTACTCCAAGCCAAGAAAAAGGAAGAGGTCATGGGAGATATAACTAGGTAAAATAATGTATTTAAGGTATACATAAAGAGTATACTGTAAACAGCAACATGATTTTAACATTTGAGGTATATTTTAGTCCAACCCACAACCCCCTGACAAATACCTCTGACAAAGCAAGTAATCCATCTGAAGGGACTAGAATATTAATGTGATCTTTCAGCAATGGTTTGAGGCAGTAGACAACTTTGAAAGGAGATGATGGATTTCCTAAAGAAAATCTCAGCAAATATATTATTTATACAGCTTCATCATATTTCTCTCATCTCTTCCTTGTCTTTTTTACCTCATGTATTAGCATTTTTTTACAGCCCTGTCCAAGTTAGTGTCCTGAATGTACTGATTCCTGAAGATTAATGAAAGTTAAAAAAATTCAAATTAGTTTGAATTAAACTACATTGTTCTTGTAACAATAAAGTTTTTAGTGTAATAGAACAGACACCAGAGATGTATAAGCTTAAAAAATATGAATAAAGGATAAATATTGTCTACATTGTTCTTATAACAATAGAGTTTTTAGTGTAATAGAACAGACACTAGAGATGTATAAGCTTAAAAAAATTAATAAAGGATAAATACTGTACACAAAGGAGCAGATTAGTGTCATGGTTAAGAGTCATAATGCGGGGGGACGGTTCAAGATTGGGAACTCATGTACACCTGAGATGGAAAAAAAAAAAAAAGAGTCATAATGCTTCTGTTTAAATCCCAGGTCTTCAACTCACTAGCATATGACATTCGGTAACTCTCTTCTATGCGCCTCAGTTTCTTTCCCTGTAAAATGGGACTAATAATGTAATTACTCACATAATAGTTGTGAAGACTAAATAAGTTGACATATGCAAGATGTGCAAGCCTTAGCTCTTTTTAAAGCAAAATTAATTAGAAAAGCACTTTAAATTGATGTGTATAAATCTGGGGGGAAGGTAGAAAGGAAATCATGCAGATTTTACACTGTAGTTGAGTAGAAGGGGGTGTCAGCTTATTTCTGTTAACTATGGAAAGGTTCAGGAAGGAAGGAGGAACACTGCACAGGCTGATACAGTGGACTGCTGTAAAGAACTTATGGGGAAAAGAGTGGAAAAAAAGAGTTTGGCATTGAAAGCTGGAGATAGGTTAATATGAACTCAAATGGTAAGAAAGAAAAAAGATGTTAGATTTATCAGAAATGTTATGAGAAAAAAAAAGATGTTAGATTTAATCAGAAATGTTATGAGAGATCATTTTAAGAGCATGGAATGAGTTATGCTTCAAAAAACACATGATTAATTGTGGTTTTGATAGTAAGATGAAGTTTTGTACATAGAAGTTACAATGGTAGTGTGTGTAGAAATAAAACATTTAGATTATAGTACGATCTTAGAATAATAGAAATAGAATTCATATACATATACATACATGTATGTGTATATACAGATATAGATAGATGGATATGAGGGAGAAGGTAGATGGGCCCCTGGGCTGGACACCTGGTGTTCATCAAGTAGAATAAAATTCAAGCTTTTTCTCACCCAGATACTCCAAGGACAAAGCTAGAGGCAAAATCTGAGCTCTGCAACACTACAGAGATAAAGCACTCCCTCCTGAGGTCCAGGAAGACTTCCCTGTATGCATATATATGCAGCAAAGCTTCTTGGGGGGTCAAAAAGGGAGAGGGACACCACCCCATAAAGTCTGGATGTGCACCCATGCACCCACCTGTGGTGGGATCATCTTAGAAATAAATTGCTCACGCATCTTGTGGAGGGTCCCAGGACCAGTCAAGTGTGAAGAAGGAAACAAGTTAATTGGTCACATGTAGACAAAGACCAAGAAGGACTGTGCTTAAAAAAGTGCTGGAAGCCATCTCTATATTGCACTCCTTACTCAGGACACCTGCACTCCTCCCTAGGTCTGTATCTCTGCCTTACCTGTGACATAAATTAATAAACTGGTTCTTTGTGTGCTCTTCCATATGTTGTACTGTGTCTCTGGTAATAAATTTTGTATCTTGTTTTGCAGTTTTTGCCTCCTTGCAACCTACTTGGTTTCAGATGGAGTAAGAATCAGGGAACTTTTCTTCTAGCCTCTAGCCTGTAGCCTCTGGTGGACTGGCAGCTAGGTTCAAACCCTGGAAGGGAAATAAGATCTTGATTTAAGACTTTTGTATCTCTAAAAATAGATAGATAGGTAGGTAGATAAGACAACTATTGATGTGATTTTAAGGTTAATTTATGAACTTCCTTGGTGGTACAGCAAATGGGAATCTGCCTACCAATGCAGGGGACATGGATTTAATCCCTGGTCCAGGAAGATTCCACTTATGATGGAACAATTAGGCCCATGTGCCTTGACTACTGAAGCTTGCCCCGCCCTAGAGCCCATCCTCCTTAAAAAGAGAAGCCACCGCAATAAATGAGAAACCCATGCACTGCAACAAAGAGTAGCCCCTGCTTGGCGCAACTAGAGAAAGCCTGTGTAGAGCAATGAAGATCCAGTGCAATCATAAAATTCTTTTAAAAAATTTAGAAAATAGTTACTCTACTTGAAAGTGACTTAATAACTCTCATTTCTTGCATTTCATAATGAGAAGGCCCAAATGGATTAAGTTTGGGCAGGAGGTGACTATAGGGAAACTCCTAATCTAGTGCAGATTAGCCTAGACAGAAGTTTTCATGGCCTCTTGGGAAGATCCCCTGGACGAGGGAAAGACTACCCACTTCAGTATTCTGGCCTAGAGAATTCCATGGACTGTGTAGTCCATGGGGTCACAAAGAGTCAGACAAGACTGAGTGACTTTCACTTTCCATATTTTTGTTATTGATGGTGATGAGTGCAGTTACCTGAAAACAAGTTAAAATATCTAATAAGTGTGGTATAATTTTTTAAGTCATAAAAAAATCCTGTCTAGTTTTCCTGGAATAACATNAGAATTCCATGGACTGTGTAGTCCATGGGGTCACAAAGAGTCAGACAAGACTGAGTGACTTTCACTTTCCATATTTTTGTTATTGATGGTGATGAGTGCAGTTACCTGAAAACAAGTTAAAATATCTAATAAGTGTGGTATAATTTTTTAAGTCATAAAAAAATCCTGTCTAGTTTTCCTGGAATAACATGTACTAATTGAATCATAACTTGAAGTGAAAGTGTTAGTCGCTCAGTCGTGTCTGACTCTTTGCAACCCGATGGACTGTATAGCCCATCAGGCTCCTCTGTCCATGGAATTCCCCAGGCAAGAATAGTGGGGTGAGGTAGCCATTTATTTACTCCAGGGGATCTTTCTGGCCCAAGGATTGAACCTGGGTCTCCTGCACTGGAGACAGATTCTTTACTGTCAGAGCCACCAGGGAATCATAACTNTAGGTTGGTCATAACTTTTCTTCCAAGGAGTAAGCGTCTCTTGATTTCGTGGCTGCAGTCACCATCTGCAGTGATTTTGGAGCCCAGAAAAATAAAGTCTGACTCTGTTTCCACTGTTTCCCCGTTTATTTCCCATGAAGTGATGGGACCGGATGCCATGATCTTCATTTTCTGAATGTTGAGCTTTATGTGTACCTCCCCTCAATTTCCAGATCCTGGAAATTTCTCCCCAAAAATTTGGCTGAAGAGAAGGGTTGTGTTTTTTTTGTTTTTTCTGATACATTTTCCCTTCTTCGTTTGATTTCTAACTGCTGTATGGAAATGACAAAATCAAACAGACATAGAGTGGAAAATCAGAGTTTGTATCACAAACAGAAAGTAAGAATATTAGTCAAAAATATTTGCTTTCTGTTGTCTCTTGCTTGTTTCCTGTTAGTCTCTCCCTCCTGCTCTAGTCAAATTTTCTTTGTTTATGATTTTCAGCTCATGAAGTCTATATTCACTTTTTTTTCTGTATGGAAATGAAGCTTTTACATGAATCTTAGATTTCATTTTGTTCTGTTTCTTTTGGTTTTCTCATGTGTTGGCTCTATTTTTTCACTCAGCTGTATTTTAATGAATTTTTCCTGGTGACTGAAATATTCTTCTGAGATACATATATGTATATGTATATATACACATATTATTTTCTGCATTATATAAATAATCAATTAATTTGTTAAGGAGAGTTATGCATTCCATAAAATTATAACAGCCTATTTTCAGACCAATTAGAATAAGATTGTTGTAAAATGTGATTGAATTGAGAGTTGAATCTTTTGCTTTTTAGATAAGGGCTCTTATAACAACAAGAAAAGTATTTCCTTTTGGCTACACATAGCNACATATTATTTTCTGCATTATATAAATAATCAATTAATTTGTTAAGGAGAGTTATGCATTCCATAAAATTATAACAGCCTATTTTCAGACCAATTAGAATAAGATTGTTGTAAAATGTGATTGAATTGAGAGTTGAATCTTTTGCTTTTTAGATAAGGGCTCTTATAACAACAAGAAAAGTATTTCCTTTTGGCTACACATAGCATTTTAGTGCTTTGGAACATGCTTAAAAAATGTAATTTTGGTTCAAATAAAAATAAAGTATTTATTTTTGAAAGAATAGCTTAGAGCTGAATTTTCACATTTTCTTCTGAGATGCAAGCCAAAAGGAGTTAATTAAAATTATTCTTTTGCTTAGATAAATAGCAATTACAACAAAAAGCACTGAAAAATAACACTTCAAAAGAGCCCAGAGATATGGAAAGCACTGTTAGTGTGTAAGAAAGCTCTAGGAACCAAAAGATACGTCAAGTGGACAGAAATTGTTTTCTTTGTATTTGCTTTAGTGGGGTAAGACACTTCTCCAAGAGGCAGAGAAAATGGTTTTCATGCTCTCTCTCTTCTAACTATTAAATCATGAGATTCCATTTCCATCATTAAGTCATTTCTTTGTAGGTGATGTCTCTAGTCCTTTTCCACTCTAAGGTTCTATGAATTTTAGAAGTATTGACTTAGAGATTGTTTCATAAATCATGAATGCAAACCAACTAATCCAATCACAGATTTTAATGTTATCAGACCTAGGAGTGACCCTCCAATTTTCATCACCATAACCTGAATTCCTGAACCAAACAAATAATCTCATCTGATGTTATTGAAAAAAAGGTTGCACTTGAGTAATGAAATTCCAATGCAACTTGAACTCTGAATTTCACAGGCAAAACTTTAAGTTTAACCTTATTTTGTTTCATGGATTTAGACTTTCAAAAGATAGCCTCTCTGAGATGATTTGTGTGGAGTACAAGGACTCAGCTGGTAAAGAATCCACCTGCAATGTAGGAGACCCTGGTTCAAATCCTGGGTTGAGAAGATCCACTGGAGAAGGGATAGGCTACCCACTCCAATTCTCTTGGGCTTCCCTGGTGGCTCAGCTGGTAAAGAATCTGCCTGCAATGTGGGAGACCTTGGTTCAATCCCTGGGTTGGGACGATCCCCTGGAGGAGAGAACAGCTATGCACTCCAGTATTCAGGCCTGGAGAATTCCATGGACCTTATAGTCCATGGGGTCACAAAGAGTTGGACGCAACTGAGTGACTTTCAAAAGGACTAATAGGTCCATTGCATTTTAAAGACTTTGAAGTATTTCTGTGTATCTCTCATTACTAAGAAGTATAGGACCTTTCAGGATGCATATTTACAGTAACTTTCATTTCTTAGAAAATTAGACAATCATACGGAAACAGAAATATTTCAAAGTAATTGCATTGTCTATAAGATTCTGTTATGTAATTAAGGGACTGGGAGGGGACTGATAGTTACTCTTTTCTCATCCTTTCTGTGTTCCATTTTTATACTACATGGCATAAATTCATTTTTTAAAATGTAATAAAATATAAATAGAGCAGAAAAAAATCCAACCTCTACTCCTTCATAAAAGGATAGTTTAATTTAAAATTGCAGTCACTAGAATGATGTTGAGTATCTAAGGTCAAGGTTCAGGCCTTCCTTTGCCTCCTTTTTTGTGTAGGAAGAAATGCTTTTTATATTGAAATTATTGTTCTGTTTTTCACAATATCTGTCATGGATGACTGTCACTTACACAATACCAGTAAATGTTTGGATGAGGCTGATTGAATTAAATTGCCCTTGGGTTAGTGCTGGGTAGATGAAGAATAATTATGCTCACAAGCCAAGCTACTTTTGTTCTGTCATTTTGAGAAAAGATGGGCCAACTATCCTGAAGTTGTGATCTAATAGTGGGCCAGATTCTAAGTAGGGACCTTTGAGTAGTTTAATTTATGTTGTTAACCTCAAGTAAAGCTGATTGTTATTTAAATATGATATTCTTTTTTGGAAATCAAGATTTTTCGCGCTTGCCTTCTAATACCTACCTTGCTTCTAATAACATCTAATACCTAACTCACTTCTAATAACTTTGGCTCAATCCTCCAACTAAAAAGTTAACAGACATATATACAAGTTTCTGTATTTTAGAAACTTATTTAGAGTTACAACAAGATCAGACATAAAGGAAAACAAAACTGGGCAGTGATTGGAGTTAGAAAGGAAGTTGTCATAAAAAGGAAAAATGAGTCTGGTCTGGAGTCACCATGCAAGAACAGTGGGAGAAAGAAGTATCAGAAAACATTTCAAGGCCAGGTATGTATAACGTGGAATATAATAGATGGAGCAGCAAAACACATCCATGTCTTCAAATTATTGAAAAAAAATGAAGGCTGAAATCAGGAAGACAAGACTAAAACATTAGAAAATAGTTTCACTGGAATATATGAAGCCACATGCCTTTAACAGAGAGTANTCTAATACCTAACTCACTTCTAATAACTTTGGCTCAATCCTCCAACTAAAAAGTTAACAGACATATATACAAGTTTCTGTATTTTAGAAACTTATTTAGAGTTACAACAAGATCAGATATAAAGGAAAACAAAACTGGGCAGTGATTGGAGTTAGAAAGGAAGTCGTCATAAAAAGGAAAAATGAGTCTGGTCTGGAGTCACCATGCAAGAACAGTGGGAGAAAGAAGTATCAGAAAACATTTCAAGGCCAGGTATGTATAACGTGGAATATAATAGATGGAGCAGCAAAACACATCCATGTCTTCAAATTATTGAAAAAAAATGAAGGCTGAAATCAGGAAGACAAGACTAAAACATTAGAAAATAGTTTCACTGGAATATATGAAGCCACATGCCTTTAACAGAGAGTTAATGATAACAAGATTTATTGCTAAAACCAATTATAAGTAGCAAAATATTAATCTTTTCATGATAAATGTAATTAGATTTGCATTATAAATAGGATAGCATTTATTACAGGAAAAGTACAAGATATTTGTGCAAACTGCATTCAGGGCTTACATTACTGAGAAAGCAAAATTATGGGAGAAATAATAATTAGCTATGCTAGAATAAAAAGCCCTTTTTATCTAGTTACTACCCACTTTAGATATTAATATGATCCAAACTAGTCTACACTGCTTTCTAAGAGTTTATTTACGAAGTATAGCCTGCTGCAATTCATGGGGTCTCGAGCGACTGAATTGAACTGAACTGGTGGCTGCAACTTAGTGTTTTTCTTTATTTTTGCTAGGTAACATTTGTGTTTACCTTATTTCCGGTTACCTGCTTTTGTTGGTGAAAAGTCAGTAATGACTGGAAATGGTACCCATTCTAAACTGGGGAGAATTTTCATTTTACTCTTGGTATTTGCCAACCTTTTATTTTAAAGCAAAGCTCTACTTTTTACCTAGAGCCACCCTGAGGAACATGGGAATTTAGTATAATGAACTACACTATTTATTTATTTGCAATTACTATTATCTCAATTATACATTTTTCACAGTCAACTACTTCGCTAAATTAATTCCTTTTGTTTCTTCAAATTGTATTCCCTTTAAACATGCTCCCTGTGGTAAGGAAAGCTGCACGTAAGAAATATGGTCTATAATGGCAGTATGAAGGCTTTATTTTATTATTCTGTTATGCATATGAAAACAAATACATTATTCCCAGCACTGTTACTGTTTTGTCAGTCAGATTCTTTAATAGCACAAGAAAGAGGCACACAGAAATTGCCTTGGCACAGGGAGCTTATTAAGTTTATATAGAAATAGTAGGTTGAAAGTTTTTCTAAGATTAACATGTACTACTCCTCCTGGAGAACTGAAACCGTAACTCAGTATTATCTAGGATCTAATAGGAATGTGAGATACTTTTTCACTTATCATTTATGTTTCTAAATATATGGGGATTTGATTGGCTTAGGTTATCATCTTTCAGTTTGGGTATAGTTTCACAATGGAGCCCTTCAGAGGTGATTGGCCTCACTTTTGACCTGCTCCAGGTGTAGTTTCAGAATGAAACTATAGGGTTTAGTTTCCAAATGAAGTCTATTTGATATAGTTTCGGAACAGAGCCCTTCAGAGGGGGTTGGCCTCACTTTTAACCTGCTCGGGCTTGATTGTCTTTAACTAGCACACTGATTACTGCTGCAGTCCGTGTTGCCAAAGGACTAGATTGGTTTCACTCCATATACCTTCGAAAGCATCCTATAGAGGAAAGGACTGGTTCTGGCCACTTTTCTTAAGAGGACATTGTGGGCTTGGCAGTCATCTGAGGTTATACAAATCTCCCTCCATTTTGTCCGGTAAAAGTACCACTTTGTTAGACAAAGGTTATTTTTCTCATTTAAATTAGTTGATTTTATTAAGTTGGTTGTTTCTTTCTTTTAATTAGAAAATGTGGTAGGAATGAGAGGATTCAGGAAAAATTACTCTATGTTAAAATACTAAAGTCTAAATATCCTCATATCAAGAGACTAGTTGCCAGCTTCATAGTTTTCTTCCTTGAAATCACACACATTAAATTTGAAAGTATTGCATATATAAAGGAGTTGGTAGATATTGTTTCATGAAAGTCAAAATTTCAGAGCCTATTATCTCTGCAATCTGTAGGTTTGATATGATTGTAGTATGGAAACAAGGGTTTGTTAGACAGAGACTTGTGAATTTCTAGTGATGGCTCATGGATTGTGAGTCTAGAGTCTAATCCTTTTCTAAGATTAGAGTTCAGATTTATTGCTACAAATAAAACACTGCCTATTTTTTAAAAGAAATAAGTTATTCATAGAAAGCAGAATAAATATACATTGCTGGCTTCCTTCCCACCGGTTTTGCTTTTTAAAACGCGATATCTTACGAGGCAGTTAGCAGGAAACAACTGACACACCACATTTTGGGGTGAGGTGGGCAGTAAAGCGGTAAGTGGAACGGGAGAAGCTCCTTGAATAATTTAGTGGTCTCATAAAACTGAATTCTACCAGGAACTGTTAGATTCAGTTGTCACACCCTGAAAGAGTTTTGGTTTGCTCTGGAGGAAGTGTCCAGTGGGTTTAAAAGAGGCTTTCTGACACTCATGTCACAGAAGGTGTAGAGTGTAACACTTCCACTTACCCAGCACACCAAATTAAAAACAGAGAACTGGGGGAGAAGTAGGTTAGCAACTCTAAATTATGCAGGAACAAGAGGTAAATTAGTGAACCTCTCTGGCCATCTGCACACATTTAAAGGTTGAGAGAAACAACTATTATTTTGATGACTGCACAAGAAATGCAGACACATAGCTTATAGAATGTGGGAATAAGCAAACATTTATGGTATGTTTATTACATGTGTCATGCAGTGTTTTACTGCTTTTCTATATCACTTATAATCCTTGATGCCTTTTGTGTTGGGCCTTGTTATCATTTACATCAAGGAGAAATTGGGCTTAAGCTAAGGTCCCAAGATAGTAAAATGCCCTTC